>JANIJG010021686.1:0-52584 GCA_024611175.1 Megaceryle torquata
AATTAAACTCACAGAGGAGGATTGCTTAATGACGCATCCAAATCTTTTACAAACAGATGCAAGACTGGCAGCCAAGTGTGTGAATGGTTTTCTGTTGGGGTGCAGGCAGGTGAACAAGGTTCTCCATTTTCTCTGACACCTACCTTCTGCCTCACTTGGGTATCGATTTCTGCCTGAGCTATTTCTAAACTAAAGCAGCTGCGACGTGTGCATTTGCGCCCCACATCATAGAGGCCGTCTTCACTTAGTGCCAGATTTTCTAGAGACCACTCAGCCAGAGTAGGCATTTTAGTTAAACTAGCCATTAATGCAGATGGAGAATGAATGGTATCTGCCATGGTAGAAAGTAGACTTCGTGATAAATGCATCCAGCACTTTAGACACTTTAGATTCCTCTGGGACAGCTACAACATCTTTGAGTGATCACTGCATCATCAAGCTGTGGATCACAGGTTAATTGGAAAGTTTGCTAATGCAGTAGTTGTACTGGGACTATGAAGAAAAGCACTGCTTCTCTGCACCCTTTTACTTCAGATGATCTAACCCTTACTTTCACAAAGTAAGAAAACCCACTGGTATTCAAAAGCTGAAACAAAATACCATACTTGTTGGGCTACTCTGGGATCTACAGGGAACTGGTTTCCAAAATTGGTTACAGATTTTAGGAGTCTTTTATCCTTTAAAATCACCAGACCAAATCCTGCCTTCCTTATTCAGGTTGATTAAACAGATCAAATGCCCATCAAGTTAAGCGGGAATTAAACATGAGCTTCTCCTCAGCAAAGAAGGAAAGGATGGCATGACTGAGCTCCATGGTAATTCAAATCACAGGTAAAATCTAAGATGTTTTCCCAAGGGGATTTTCTTTATGTATTAAGCAGGGAAACTCTTTAACAAGTTCTGACGTGTGTTAGTGCCAGATACCTGCACAGCTGGCACACCTGCCAAACACTCAGACGCTTTTTTTGTACTGGGCTCAGTTTATAAGAAAAGAAAAAAATATACTTTCAGGCTTGTACTTTTGAGGTGCAAAGGACCAATGAATGATGTGTCGAGTTGCTTTCCCCTGACTGGAGTTCAGTTATGGTAAGAGTGCACAGGTTCCTCCAGCCAGCACAGCACACCAGTGCTGAATACTGTTTTCTAGCAAGCCAGGAGCCACAGGGTTTGTTTTGCCTGTTCTGATAATAGTCATCAGCAATTAACTACAAGAGAGTATAAGTGTGTGTGGTTCAGATAGAAGTCTTTGTTTAGATCCACCTCTACCACAAAAGGAATGACCTGAGCATGACATGGCTGATTTTCTGGGCTCTGCAAGGTACAATGAATATTACAAACTGGAAAATGCACAGCATATTGAAAAAACCCTACATCACAAGACCATGCAATGGTAATGTAGTTTTTGTTTTAATGTAAAAAAAAAAAAAAAAGTGGATGAAGACATAGGGCACACATCACTACCTACTAGACTTCTACTGTAGATTCTTATGCTATTACTTTAGCCATGAACTCCTAAATGTCTTCTGTGAAGGACAAAAACCCCTTGAATGTCTGAAGGTACTAAACTCCTTTCTTTGTAAGAAAGAAAGGTTTCTCTGAAGAAGATTTTCATGTCAAATGTGAATTGTAACATGGTAAATATGCATGGTGAGTTGGCTAAAAAAAAGTGATAACAGAAACCCGCTCCCTGGCAGTGGATTGCAACAGGCTCCTCTCTGTTCTCATTCCTACACTGTAAGCCAAAATTCTGGTTAGCAAGAAGTTTTTGAATTCTGTAACAAATTCAGAGTAGATGTTTTCCACTGTGGGATATAAGAAAGAAGAAGAAAAATTATAGCTTGTCATGGAATGTCCATTTCATCATAACACTTCTTTCTTGCAGATGTCATGCTACAACCCTACAACCTAAAGGCATTTGCATCAAGGGTAAATCAAAGGCTGATGGCCACAGAGGTTGCTAGGGAAGGGGGACAGCCTGACTACGGAGGTTCATTCTCTACAGCAGTGTCCACTAGTCCACTCAAATGACACCACTGGACATACGTGGCCAGCTGACATACCCCAATCTTGTTTTTTTCCCCATGGTTTCGTGCAAACAAGAACCGAGCAGAAGAAAACCTTAGGTGGGCGGTCAGTACAGGGCTTTGTTTCTAACTGCACTTGCAAAACAAAGCAGTTCCTTGTAAGTGTGTGGGCAGGACAGGGGGTCAGAGCCTGCTGCAGGCAGCAGAGAAGCCTCAGGGAAGGCGCCTGCAACATTTCACACATGCAGAAAGCTCTTTCCTTGTCTCTGACTCCCAAAGTTGTGCATATGCATATAAACCAACCAGGTTTTAATTGTAATCTATCACAGCTGTGAAAACATCTGGCCAATTAAACCTGAGATCCCTGCTGTATATTGTAGCAGGTACTTCATGCAACCCTTTCTTATTGAAGTGTCTAAAATTATAATCCAGACTCTGCTCTGCCCCATCCCCTTTGGGTTCCTGCAAAGAACAGACGGTGAAAAATGGACCAACTTCTCTAGAGAAGAATCTCACCACAGGCAGCCTTCTGTAGGCGTAAAGGTTCTGTAGTGAACCTACAGCACAGTAGCTGTACTGAAGGCAGGGGTAAGTTGGATGGGGCTGTGCTGCACACCACAAGTACCTCACTGGCATTAGATATCAGCAGAGCTGGTTTGGGTTTATACCTGAAACTAGTCCTGCATCCTGTGCACAGAGACAATGATGGTCCATCATAAAAAACCAGTGCTGCCTACTTTTCTAGACTAATTTTCTTCTGTCATTGTTGCTAATTATATAAAGATATAATTTTTCTAGTAATTGTTATGGTTATTACTTTACAGTAATGGTATTTTCTTATAATTGCATTATTTTAATATATTTTCATAATTGTTTTTTATTGGAGAAAGAGTGTTTTCTGTAAGTGTCCTTGATCGGGCATTTTTGTGCTCAGGGCTTTTTAAAATGTGATAAAGCCATTCAAATAGCGTTTCTATTTATTGTTTCAGCTGCCTTCTATCTAAGGTAATAAATTAATAATGATTTTGAGTGGCAAAATATGTAATGTAAAGAGATATGCAAACATAAATCATTTCAGCAACCATATAACTCTATTATTATTTTTTACTACTCTACTGGTAAAAATAATGCTGAAAATTTATTACAAGAACCCATATGAAAGCAATAAAATAAAGTAAAATGATCATAAAACCAATCACATATTTTATAGAACATAGGAGTATAAAACCACTTGGTGTGAGGTTTCTCTGCTGCAAAGCAATTTATCATTTAAGAAAAAGACAACTTTCTGCTGTGTTTAAGCCCCTAATACGTTCAACTTCTTGCGATCCATGCAGGAATGGGAATAGGTTTTATTATTTTCAATTTCACAAAGCTTTACTCATCACTGGTCATACTAGCACAATCTTTCCGTGCCAGTGGTGGAGTAATTTGCCAGTTCTGGTAAGTTTGCAGGAGTTAGCCCTTTCTTTTTAGATTCTGAAGTTTCAGGCATTTTGCATACACCTTCCCTTAGCTGTAAATACCTCAATTTCCTAATACCCTAAGCCTACTGCATTGGCCAAAGTTTTGGGTTGCCCTCAAATGTAATGCATAAATTCCACTGTTTAGGAGAGTAAAAATAAATGTAATGCCACACTGCTTTAGAGATACTTCCAATTAATTCAACTGAACTAATATTTCAGCTGTTTCTCTTTAAGAAGCAACTTGGAGCTCACACACTTCACAAAACACTGACGTGTTACCGAGGTGCCTTTTATTCACCTTTTACAGTCCTTGATTTATGGCGTTATTTGATTTACATTACAGGAGAGATCTACGAACATCTCTGGGCAGTAAGTTCAAATTAGATCAGCCATGTTATTCCAATTTATTTCCCCTATTTTATTACAGGATACTAACCAATGGAAGCATTCTTACTTAGCAGCTCCACACTTTCTCCTATAACTCCATTCCTAAAAAGCCATTTGTTATCTGAAGCAGAATTCTCCTGGAGCCTCCCGCATAAGCTCCATGAAACACAGCGTTGCACCTTCAGAGGACACTTTGCATCTTTAGAGGACACTACACCCTTCTGAGTCATTTTTATGCAACATAGCTGAAGGGATTTTTTTTTGTCCAAGCTCTAATCTTATAATGGCATGTGTTGTTTTTTAAAAAAATGCATGTAACTATTCGCATTGCTGGGCTAATAAGGTGCAGAACTAAAAACCTCTTGAAATTTTTAATTTTACAGTATTTAGTGGACTACAGTTCTTATTACTAAGCTAATTATATTCTCTACAATTAGAGAAGAGCTCAGTAGTACACAGTACTTCAGGCACCTACTCTGCATCTCCTTTTTCAAGTTGCAGTCGGTGACAAACTAGAAGGAAGGCCTCAACGCTTTCCACTTGAATTCAGTAGCCTGAGACTGCTGTAGACCGGTTGGTATGACCTGGTACTGGGATGGGGAGAGGAGAAGTGAGCACAGACGGAAATAAAGCAAAAGGAACCAGAGGTGCCAAACCTTTCACTTCTCATCAAAAAGAAGTAACTGTTGTTCACATAAAAGCATTCTGCTTTAAGGATATCAGTCCCAAGGAAATTGTAAAAATACCAGGCTAGAGCATACCTTCTTTGAAGCAAAACATTTACAGAAAGTGTTTTCTCCCTTCACTAATTTTCTTAGCTCTTGGCTGTCTTCCCAGGCAGTAGTTTCTCAGGCTAGTGTGTTGTGATCTAAATGCTAGGCTGGGCTGTAAGCTAACTTAAAATGTAAAGTGAAAATCAGTGCTTGAAAGTCAGTGTTTTTATTTATTAAGTGTACTATTTCTCCTAAACAATTTGTGGATTGGCTGACAGCAGTCACCCTGTTTCCCTGTGCAATTACTCCACTAGTGTTCTGACAACAGACCTAGCTATGGTACTGAGATCCTTCATTCTTCACCGAACTCCCTGCTGGGGGCTCTGGAAATTTTGCTTCATTAACGACTGTTGGTTCAAAACATTCACAGTCAGCTTTTTCTTCCCCTTGAACCACCACATCCGATAACCTGAACACAATTTCTTTCAGACTCTCTCAGGAGAGTTTAAGCAAATGTCTGCTTGTCTGGTTTTTGGGTTTTGGTTGTGGGGTTTTTTTTTTTCCACAGAAACAGACATAATAATGTTAGTGACCTGGTTACACCACCATAAATCTGGACTTATTCCATTGCCTTTGAAGGAGCTAATCTGCATTTACCCTTCTATCACTGAGCTGAAATCCAGCTCAGTGGGGCTACTCATGTAGCGAATTTGCTTCTTGTAAAATCTCATAACATTGTTTAACAGCTATCACATAAATAGGAATGAAAATACAATCCTGAGCTGAAATCTAAGCAACCGACAATATTTTTTAGCATCATGCTGTAAATTAGGGAAAGGATTTCATTAGAGTAGCTGGGCCAACTGTCAAAACTATAGGATGCACTTGATTTTAAGCTTTGCTTTCCCATACTAATCAAGCTGTATTAGCATAACTTATACCAGCCCTTCCCCTTTTCCCCAGCTCTAGTATAGTGATGGAACAAAAAGAGAGATTGAATTTGTCTATCTGGTGTAAAGAAACCAAACAACAGATACTTTGACAAAGATTTGTAAGGTACATTGCTTCATCTTCCTCAGCAGAGACACCACAACTCCTAAAGCACATCAAAGGATTTGATGGAAGGTTCAAGGGAAAAGATAATTTTCTCCATTTATTTATTTACCTTTTAATCATTTCTTCTTTCTTTTCACTGCAATGTCTCTTTTCTCCCTATCAGTGAGTTTGTTTTGGAAAAATGCCCTTCTGGGGAGGTCTTAACTGAAGGACAAAACCTGACAAATCAGAGGTCAAAACTCATTCAGCTCTCCTCTTATCAGGTCTTCTGTATGGCACAAAAAATATTATTCCCCTAGTATTTGAAAGTCTAACATCTCTTCCAGAGTTTCTGGGTCACTTATATTTTGGATGTTTGTCAATACCTGCTCCTCTCTCATGCAACCGGGAGCATGGCAGTCCCCAAGCCTTGCAAATGGGGACGTATCTTCAATTTCATCCACAAAACTTCAGGCAGATAGGAGAGCTCCTAAATCACTGCTGCAGTGAGTTCACAGCAGCACCAGGTAAAAGGCCCAGGGAACTAATGACGGTGCAAACTGGGAATGGCAACTAAATATCTAAGAAATATGAGGCAGTAGTAAATATAGGTAAAAAATGGATATAGGACCAGAACCCCATAACCACCCTGACAGTTACATCTCTACATGTAAACAACAAATCAGTTATGCACAGCAGCCTTTAAGAAGACAACAGCTAAGAGTTCAGAACACAGTGAGAAGGGCAGAGGAAGATAAACTATTTCAGTCTTAGAAAGCAGACTCCTCTTTATTTCAATACCAGCCAGCCTTACTCCTTTGCTCACAGAATACTGAAAACAAAACACAAGATTTCAGCTCCTAGATAAGGAACTACTGGTGTTAGAATATGTAAGAGGAGATTAAGTTGCTACAAAGCAGCAAGAAGCAGCTATTTTATTTTTTTTCCTTTTTTTTTTTTTTTAATCCACGTAATACTACAATGTAGATAAAAAGAAGAAAAGTTTTATCTGGCATAACAGGCTCAGCCCTTCGAGTTTAAGGACAGCTCTAGGTGAAGAGCAGTGTGCCTTATATCCCTCTTCCTGTAGGTGGTAAGCCTGGTCCTCAAGGTAAGTCTTGCACCAGTGCTGTAGGGTCCTTGGGCACAGCAGCTGAGTGTGATCCCTGCCTGGTGATCAGAGGAAGAAACATGAAGGAAAGACTCTGAGAAGTAGGTAGCCATGAAATGGGACAGTCTGAGGTTTCAGGTGTCCTCTGTGGTCTTTGGGCTGGGATGCCCAAGTGTGGCCCTAATGGAGCTCTCCATAACAGAATGAGGAGAATATGAGGTAAGTCTCCCCATGCATGTTTAGGCCAGTCCCAGCATGTCTACCCATATTTCCATCTGATGGGGTGCAGCCCAGCTCCATCGTGGAAGCCACAGATCCACATTAATGTGGCAGGCCCAGGCTAGGTGGCTGTTCCATGGGACAACATGGAATTCCCTGTGGTGGCTGGTACAGGTTACCATCCTCCCAGAACTGCTGCCTTAGTGCTTTCTTTGGTTTGCCAGTTTTTGTGTAGTAGATTTCCCTCAATGGAAAAGTGATTTCTGCCTCATATTCACTGCAGTAACATGTTTCCTTTTGGTTAGGCTGGCCTAGGGTTCAACAACTGCAGGGGAGTCAAATCTGTATTGAACTATGACTGTGAAAATTAAAGGAAAACAACATCAAGAAGGAAGAAGACAAAATGCCACAGCCTCTGCCACTTTCAGAAAACAAGAAGTACGTCCATTTGCACTGATGCTAAACTGGAGCACAGCAAATACAAGAAGG
Organism: Megaceryle torquata; assembly: GCA_024611175.1. NCBI lineage: Eukaryota > Metazoa > Chordata > Aves > Coraciiformes > Cerylidae > Megaceryle > Megaceryle torquata. The sequence goes on from JANIJG010021686.1 coordinate 7,445, forward strand.
TATTAAATTTAAATCATATGTTTTAATACCCTCTTTGCACTACCAACAAAAAAAGAGTTGAGCAATGGTGACCTGGATTCTCCATGACTTTTTCTCCACACAGACTACTGTGAGTGAAACAGACTCAATTTACCTACGATCCCTCGTAAGATTTCCACTAATACAAGCCCTCAACATTCTGTTTGTATTTAATTTTTCAAGTTCTCTAAAATCCTACAATTTGTGGGATAGGAACCTGCTACTTGACACGTCTCCTCATACAATGTGCTCTGCACAAGTTAATTCCAGTAGTTCATATAAAGAAGATCCCTTCTGCTTAATGGCTGCTTGGCCCCAGATTAACAGCATAAAACACGTAAACCCACCACAGAAAGTGAAATCCAGACAGAAACAGGCTAACTCTCCCTCAATTCTGAATAATTTTTCTCTACAGTCACTTTCTTAAGAGCCATAAACTGTTCAAATGAAAAGTCTTGTTATTTAAAGGGGGGTGGACAGGGGGACAGGACGGGACGGGACAGGATGACCATTTATCTACCACTGCCAAATAATCAACACTTGAGAACAAAACTGAAGTATACCAAGATGCTAAATATATAGATAACCTTGATAGTCCACTATTTATTCTCCTTCCTAAAATTAACTGCTAAGAATGTGATCATGCTCTAGGTACATGACCGGTTGCAGAAGGATAAATATTGTTGTCTGTGAGCTATAAAAGAAGAGGATTTTTATGCTTCTCAGAGGAGGTAAATGCTATTGACTTATGTGCCAACTGAGCAGAGGTAAATGAGTCAGCATGTTGGAGGAATGGAGTTCTACTCTGCTTTTTCTCTTGAAGGAAAAAAAGGGTGCTCAAAAACCAGTCCTTACTGTTTACATCCCAAGAAGCCTGACTTAGTTGCCTTCCTGTAGGCAATTTAAGTAGAAAGGGCAAGGATTCAATAAACATTGTGACTGAGCTGCCCTTTAACATCTCAGAGATGGTGACAGAGCAGAAAGGCACTTTGAAAGAACTGTCTACTGCCTCTGCTGAGTATCTTCTGTGAATAAAGGAATTCAGTCTTGAAGCTTGCTACCAACATCTTTTATTAACTTTGGTGAATAACCAAATACAATGTTTATCAACCTGAAATAGAAAAAAAAAAGCATGGAAACACAGATGTGCTGGTACTGTTGCCTACTGACCCACACAGGCACCACAGTTCCAATGTTCAGTGCCTGCAAGTGTAGTTTCTGTCTGGTTTAGGCTTTCTTCTTAGGCCAGCCATGCCTAAGAAGACTCACACATTTGTGAGTCATCTTTGAGAGCAGTTTTCAGACTGTCCTAGCATCAGGTTGGAACCGAGAGCATCACCAGGAACAAGGACAGGCATGCCTTGATAGTCTTAGCTATGCCCTTCTGCACCCAGCTGCAGTCCTAGAGTCCTAGAAGTGGCACTGAAGCTACTACATTACCTGTCCTAAACCATGAAGAAGTCATCTGCTATATATACAAAAAGCTCTTGGAACCGCTTGTGCCCATGCTGTGGGATCTAGTATGCAAACATAGTCATTTTACAGCTTAATTTCAATCAAGAAACCCTAAACTGATTGCCTTTTCACCCGTCTCACCTCTCCGCCCTGTCCTAAATTAAAAGTTAAGTGGTGCCACCATCAGAGTATCAGCGGGATCAGCCTGAACTGATGAGCTGTGAAGACAGGGGCAGGAATGCAAGAGCCTGCATGGGAACACACCTGCAGTAGACACATGGCACTGCCACTGCCACCAGGGATGTACCAGTGGAGGAGAGAGAGCCCAAAATTGACCTAGCAGCTAGCTGGGCTTCCAAGTTCAGTTGCTTTGTCCTTTTCATAAGAAATACTAAGGCTTGAAATATTTTAGTTTGCCACTGGGGGAAGGAGAGCGTACCCACTGCAGAGTACCCAAAGCACCAGGAAATGAGTGCGTGGCACAAGCCTGTTTTTTCTCAGCAGATCCTAAAAGCAAGTTTGATTTTAGGAGTTCATCTTAAAAATGAATGAAGTAAAGATAATAGTTAAATTTGTCATTATCTGCTTATTCAGAAATACTACCATATCACTACAGGTCTTTCAAAATCATCCGATTATAAATGGATAAACTGCTGCAGGGTGGGCAATGCAAACCTGACCCGAGCTGATACGAGCTGTATTCTGACCAGCTTATAAACACCTCTTCTGAGCTGCATTATCCAGTTTCAAATGACAGAGGCATCTGGAAGCACCAAGACAAATTCTTACATGTTCTTTATCCACTCTGCTCATTGAAGGCCTTTACACAAGCTGGTGAGGTAGATCACACTTACTTCTGCATTTAAAAGGAAGTAAACACCAGTAACAATTCAGCCAATGCTCCCAGTCAGGTCTCTGCCCCCCAAAAGTGAACCTGCTTTGTCATTTTAACTTTCACCTTTGCACGGTGAGGAAGAGTAGCAACTTAGGAATCATCATGATGCTCTTAGTGATATAATTAGAACAGGAGACAAGCTACTAATTTGATTTATGCTGATGACCAAGGCCAACTTTTTGCTAGATTCGCTGCCAATCAGATGAAAATGGTGCTGTATTGCCAATCCTCATCCATTTAGCTCTCCAAACCCAGAAGATTTTTGATCCTGCATATCCACCTACAACATACGAAACCAACAGCTTCAAAATCAGGTCTTCCCTTGCCCTCATACTTTGTGTACAGGTCAGTACACAAACTCTGAGACCTTGATTACTAAAGAAGAAAATCAATTTCATTCTGAATCAGACAAAGGCAGGGAGGAGGGGGATGAAAAGCACATTTTACAGACTCCTGTAAATGTTTAAAGGGCTCTTTTTAAATTTACACTTCCTGATTACAGTGACCTCTGTAATAACTTACATTCCAGTTCTAATTTCAGCAGGAATGAGACACCTTGAAGGGAAAAGAGGTTTCAGGAAGTGATTCAGAAATTAGTTTTGCCACTTTTATCTGTCGAGGCTTGTTCTTTCAGCTATATGTTTGGTTTTGCAATCCAGCGTTTAAGTGTCTGCTAAGTATCATCTCACTTTACCGACATGGTTGGAAAACACAAGGGAGGGGAGAGGGGTGGGTTCCTGCTGTTCTATCTCCAAACAGTGACAGGAAAGATCACTGTACACCTGAAGCTTTCTGCAGAGTGTGCACTGCCCAGTTCAGAAGACATGACCCAGATGATTGTCCTTACATTCAAGTAGCAAACTCTCTGATTTCAAAAAATAGCTTTTAGAATTTTTTGTTTACCCTTACCATTTTAAATCTTTTTCAAACCTCTTGGTTCTGTGGTTATGTTAGGTGTCTGCCAGCCTCACTAGAATTCTTGACATGTTTATCCAGAATGACCTTTATCTTATACTGAACAAAAAGCTTCAGAGAGTAAATATGAGGTCTTGCTTACCCTTCCCATGTTTATTTTGCTGCAGGCTACATCTGATCACAAAACTGACACCACCCCCACTTCACAGGAATTTTTCTTATTTAGAAAAAAAAGCAAATAAAACAGCACAGAGAAATCAAGTCGTAACAGATACCAATTGCACAGCGTCCCCTTTCCCAGTCAGTAATGAATCACTTCCTCAGTGCTGTGAGAAAAGGGCATCGAGTTGCTGAAGGTGCCTGATTTCAAAAGAAACCAACTAAGAGACATGATGCCGTGCTGTACTTGCTGGAGGGGACCCAGAAAAACAAAAGGTACACAAATTGTCTGTCCAGTAGTTGCCTTCCCCAACCCTACAGATTCTAGGTAATACTGGAGGTTAAAAAGTAAACCTAAGGCAAATTAAACCTGAGGGTAAATTATCAACTTCCAGAAGATCATCATCCCTTACAATTTGCAGACTTTTGTAAACCTCAGAAACCCTGCAAAGCCACACACACAACCCCTAGTCCACCTCCTTGTGACTCCCTTGCCATGCAGGTCCTGATGGGGAAGCTCCTCTGAGTCACTTGGACTGGACCTGTGCCCCACAAATTGTCTTCGCAGTTGGCTCCTATAGCCCTGATGGGTCTGATAGTCACCAAAGGAAGGGAAAATCTCTGTTCTAAAGTCTTGAACCAACTAATATTCATCATTTTACAGAGATTTTATTGAGTGTAAGCAGCCTTGCACAGGTAGCCCAATGGGTCTGTAGCTGTCAGGCCTGTACCCTCTGCAGCCAGAAGTGCTTGTGACACTCCTCACCTCTGCCTTGCACAGTTAAGCAGTGAGGCTCTGAACTGCGGGGCTTTACAGTGTTTCAGGGGCTACACTACCGTGGAAGATTAATTGAGCCACGTAAGTAACTTGTACAGTAGTTCTACAAGCAGCCTGTTCTTACATTAGCCAAAGTGATGACTCCTTCACTAGATATCAGTGGGATGGAGATAAGACTCTGTGTTTGCAATTTTTGGATTCCTCACACTGAACTAGGCCACATACAGACAGGGTTGTCATTTTTTATTAATCACAGGTAACATAATTCTGGTCACTGCTATAGGCTGTTTTGTCGCTATATATAATCTTGCAACTTTCACACAATTTTTGCAAAGCAAAATGAGAATGAGGAACTAATCCCCCTCAAAAATGTCTTACAGCTTTGGGAAAGAGAGCTTTATCCGTGTGTCTAGAGGCTAATTGTTCAAGTCCCAGCTGTTCTGCCAACTGTGGTTAATATTTTTTTTCCCTTCACAATCCAAGACATTACATTCAATTGCACAGTAACTATTATTCCCCAGTTCTGCAGAAAAAGAAAGCCTAAAAGTGATTTGGACAGCACTGAAACCAGGGCTCACAAGCCAGTAAAGGCTCTCTCACAGACTGAGAAGTAGTCAAATCACATGCTTCTAGAACACTTTGCTTCCTATATATTGAATTAACATAGGACTTCAAAATCTGTGTTAATATATCTTGTTTTGCTGTATGTTTGTTACATTGACTAACAGCATCTGGCCCTTTAAGGGTGAGCTGTGGCAGCCTCCAAGCTTCCCTGGGACTGAGCTACTCAGGCTGCAGCTTGCACTCCAGCGGTGGAAGGCTGACCACCTCAAAATGGTACACAGACTGGAGTGCACACTGGTGCTGCTAACAAGGGTGGCACACGACAAAAATGAAGAAATAATATTGAGCAACCTTTGTAGGCAGTTTCGCTTGTATTCCCAGAAACAAGGTGACTGGGTTAGTACAAAATCCCAAAAGATTAGGATTTACTATAATAAGCCTCTTCCCAGAACACCAAGTGTGGCAAATGAACGATACAGCCTGTTACCTCTTGATACCAAAGGAAATCTTGACTGGCTCAAACAGGGATTAAAATTTATTCCCAGCTAATTGATGTTTGGAGTCAACACACTAGATTAATTAGTCTCAGCTCCAGTTTCTGCTTCATGTATTTGCCTGGGCAGCTTTGAGGTAGTTTTTTAGGTCAGGCACAAACTCTCGCTGTGTGCTTGTGCAGTGCCAAGCACTAGGGAGTGCAGAACCCCCCAGAAAACTCCCAGTAGTAAACCCATCATGGGAGGCTGCAACCGATTCATCTGAATTTGGAAAAACTGGCAAAATTATAATAATCTCCCAGGGCCAGGCTGATGGGAATGCACAGAGCAGCAGACAGACAAAAGGGACAGGGATTATTATCATTTCAAGCTGTGGGCTTTGGTCTGATTTTGTGACTTTGCTGCTGTGGTGTGTTGTAAGATAGCAAGCTGCCACCATCAAATTTGTCCTTTGTACTGAAGCACGACAAAGCCAAATATAACCACAACTGATGGAAACTACAGAAAAGGAAATAAATTTAAAGAGACACTCGAGAGAATTTCAGTAGCTATTATGCCTACCCTTTTCCATATCTCTTCTTTCTAAAGTAAGAGTGAATAGTGGTGACTGGAAAATGGTTTAATTTCAAGCTGGGAGAAAAGTCAAAATATCGTGATTTTTTTCAACTAATCAAAATTTTCATAACACAAGTTCACAGTCTAAATATATCAATAAATTAGAAATGCTTCTGTTCTGTTAATTTATGCAAAGACATTTTAAATAAGAGCAAAATCCAACACGCATCATTCTGCAGGTGTTCAACAGGGCATTTCAATGTTTTACAAAAGAATTCTCCTCACTTTAAAATAAAGTTTCTTCAGAGTAAAAGATATAAGGGGGAGGGGACAAAAAACCACCAGACAGAAATTTGTTTCTTTATAAAAAGTGTTTCAATAAAACTTTTTTTATTATCTTTGAGTACACGTGCTTGTTTAAAATTATCCGGAGAAAAAAGATGGAAGTCAGAAGGACTGAACGATATTAGAATAAAATTCCAGTTAAAGAAGGACATTGGCAATTCTTTCTGATTTAGAGCTAGGAGCACATTAGTACCATTCTTCCCTTTGAGGGACTGTTTACCCTCAACCAAAACAACCCTGTCTCAGTTTATGAGAAAATCAGGATGAGCTGCTCTAACAAACTGCCAATTGCAATTCAGTCAGGATTTCATCCTACTCCAAGAAACAGCCATCATAAAATTTTTACATTCGAAAATACATCCTGTTACTGTACTTTAGGGTTTCATATTATTCCAGCTATTTTTTCCTTTACCAGCCCTCAGTCCACCGATTCTGCCACAGCAGCCTGCAAGCAAAGTCTCTCTCAGAACACCTCCATGTTGTACAAGTGTTTCCAGAGCAAAAATGATGCCATTCTGGGGCCCATATGGAATCTGAACAGTGTCCCTCTCTGCATACTCCCATGTTATAATCATTACACATACCTGTTCCTGCCCTTCTTTTAACATAGTAGAGGAAGCCAGTTAATGGTGAAAGGGACAACTGGTACCACCTGAAGCCACCTTTCCATGTCCTCAGAAGGTCACTGTACTCATGAGTCAATCTAAAGCTGTGTTTTCAGAGATATTCTTTGTATTCACAAGGATTATGTGTATCCATTAATGCTTCCTAAGTGAACACTGACAACTTTAACTCACTGTACAGCTCCAAAAGATGGGGTTGTAGGCACACATCTGTACTCTCTGTGCAGCAGTCCTACAGACATCCCATGAAGGTGGTCACAGCAGCAGCAGCAGCAGCAGCAGCAGCAGCAGCAGCAGCAGCTGGTTATGTGAAGGAGGGTTGCCAGGGAAGTACTCAGTGTGGTTTTTGTCATCTGAAGTAGGAAAACGTAACTGTAAGCAACTGCAGATAAGCTGGACTGTATGGGTCATGGACTAAGAATTACTGGTAGAGTCCAAAAATAATAGATTTGATTCAGTAATACTCAAAAGCTTATGAAATACCTCATAAAACTTTAATTTTTAGAGTCACTGTCTTCAGTACACTCAAAAACACAAGAAGGAAAAGCAGAAAAAATGAGTTTTCACTGCAGTTTCACACCCCTTGAAATCTGTGGGGAAAAATGTAAATCTTTTTGTCTTCACCCTTCCAAGAAGGTCGGGAAAGAGATATTTGTACAGAGACTGCATTCTTGCTACAGTACCACCTTTTCTAATGATTAATGCATAACACAAAGTTTATCCTGACAAGTGATTTGAATATTGCTCTCTGAAAGCATCAAGGTCTGCAGTTAAACCTACAGCACTGATAACATTGCTATGTGCTCTGGAGCCAATTCCCCACTGCCAGAATCTCTTCCAGGAGGTGCTCCTTCAGAGTATTTCTAAACACCCATACACACCACTGAAGAGGATTACAGAAATTTGTGAAAGGGGAAATAAAATGCCTATTAAAAAAAAGCATTTTCTTATTAGATATGGTGTGGGGTTTTTTTTTTTTTTTTTCCTTCTGGGGTTTTCACTTGTGGATAGCAGAAATAGAAATATGGTAAACATACTTTCTTGATTAATTGACTTGTGCCTGCTGGCAGATAAACTCAGCTTATTTCATCCATCTATTCTATCATCTATTATGATTTCCATAGCTATGTTCCATATGATTTAAGGAAATTTCAATACATTTCCTCATACTGAATTTTTGTACTTCACATTTTGCTAGTAAACAGCAACACGGGACATTGATTAGTAAGCACTGTATAATCCTCAGATACATTTAATAAATCACTCTTCTACTATAGATTTTCATCAGACATATAAGTAGAAAGAACAAGGGAAACTACGCATAACACTTGCAATAAAATCATCCAAATTAGTATCTTTTAAAATGTTTATATAATACTAATACAATGTTGGATCATGAGCAATAAGGAAAAATAAGTTGGCACAAAATTAAAAAAAAAGGTCATAAAAATGAACCTTCGTATGCAAAAACCTAACCACATCACAGAAAAATGATTGTGGTGATAAAAAAAGGCATCACAGATGATTTGTTCCATCTGTATGCTATTTGCCACTAAGCACTCTATGAGCAGCAATGCTAACATCAAACTGCTGCAGGATTATGACTTCGCTCTGCTGGATGTTTACAACAGCAGAACAGAAAGTAGTCCCTGTCTCAGCCCACAACCTTGTCGCTGGGCCAAGCAGTAATGGCTTGAAGGCTTCTGATGTAGGGTCAGGATTTTCTTGTTGGAGGAGAGGTTACTGTGACCAAAGTGTTTTCCAATTGTAATTAGGTACATTATAGCTAGATTTGATAAATAACAGGACTTCACTTATTATTTTTAAGGAAAAAATAAACCAGAACCCTATGTTTCAAAAACAAAACAAAACAAAAATTCCAACAACTCTTTCTGTACAACTTTCCACACAACTATCTTGTGTTCTGCTACCTGGGAACCTTGCTGTCATAAAGCATCACCTCAGGGCGTAAATTACTAGGAACCATTTGAAATGACACGCTACAAGTTAAATTTAACAACACACAGATACTTTGTAGCATAACATCAGCCCTCAAGCTAGGTTCAACATGGAAAATAACCACAAGAGCCTCTGAAACATGTGCAGTTCCAGCTGATTCGAATAGGAATTCAGATTATTCTCTCAAAAAAAAAAAATTGTATTGGATGCGTTAGTTAATGAACTAAATGTATTTCTCCTCCTTTACCTCCCCATTCTCTCCTGCCACCTGAATTACAGACAATTTGGACAGGATTATGAAACTGTATATAGGTTATATTCTTCTTTGCACCATGTAGCTTTGAAGGCTAAGCTACATTTCATGGAAAGCTCACTGAACTGGGAGAAACAGGTGCACCGCACTTTTTCCTATTGAGATTCAAATACTATATAATTTGCACTCTTAGAAGCAGATGACGACATAAGCAGCATTTGATCTGATTTCCTTTTAATGGACGATAAGATACCAACTGATCCATGTATTGATAAAAACGTGCACATTCCCTTTTGATTTTATTCAATGCTCACTTGCAGGGATAAGCCGAAGTGAATTCATTTTTTATATCAAATACACAAACCCAGTATCTCTAGGTTATTACCACCAAGAACCATAGAAACACGAGCTCTTTCCCACCATAAAAATATGTCTACTTTGCCAATGTTAAATAATTTCTATTTTGGTTCTCTGAAAATGCAATTACAAAAATAGTTCCTACTTCAGCAACAAATCCACTTCTGAAGCGTGATCAGTCACCTACTGCTGAATTTTAGTGATAAATGCAAGTTTTCCTCACGTCAGACTCTAGAGCTGTAACAGGTAAGAAGAGCACATGCTCTGGAATCCAAGGACAGAGGTCTGATACATTGTTAAATGAAACACTCACTAGAAAGTGGTGCCTGTAGGATGCCAAGAGCCAAGCATTCCCAGTTCACATCGCTGGATGTGAACAGGCTGGTACAGGCTGCTCAGCAGTGCAGGAGTGTCACTGGTTAGACACTTTACATCTCTGGCTGTCATTTGTTCTCAAGCGGAGATATCTGCTGTAGAGACTTTGTTAATGAGGTATAAAGGCTACTTCTCCACACAGACTCAGGATGAAAGTGTGCTTATTTACCTCTGATTTTATGTATTATTCTTCTGTGTGCCAGTCAAAGCTGTTAATTAAACACAGCCACTCTGTAAATACAAAGATGGGAATTAGGGCTCCAGGGCTATATGTGCACACATTTTAGTAGCTTCTGAAAAAACTATGTAAGAACTTCACAGAATAAGCTAACAATTACAGTAGAGGACTGCGGGGCCTTCCTAAAGCGATCTTTAGCAATAAGGGAGCTCTCTTAAGCAAGAGGGAACTCTGCTCTCCAGAGGAAGAGTAGCCATAGGAGCTCTTAATTTAACAGCTTCTTAGCCTCCAAAATTCCCTTAATTAACGAACTTGGGGAGAATGAAAGGAGTTACAGAGCTACAGCCAACCTTCCCAAACCTAGGCTCTAAAGCCTTTATTCTCCTGGCAGTTGTTTAGTCAGCAAGAGAAAATATTTGCTGTTATGTGTAAAATCCGAGTCCTCCTATATTCAGAAGAACTCTCACTGTCTTTGATGGGATTAGGGTTAAGTTTTGACCACAAAGCTCAATACCTGGCCTTGGGATGATCAGAAGCCAATCATTCAAATTTGAAAATATAATAAGAATAATAATAGTAATCAGAACAGCTCTTGACTTGTTTTTGAGCTGCCATGAGTCAGCCACCAATAACCTTATGCAAACAAAACCAGAGCCTCAGTTCTGTGCAAAATCATGGAAATAAATGTTTCTGCATGACACTCAGGGCCTTTCCTTTAGCCCATGTGAAAGTACTGGCTGAGGAGGATTGCGCTGCAGCATCCTTTACATCCCACAGGAAGATTGATGGCACAGTGATCTCAATGAGCATCCACCTTCCTTTCGGAAACTGTTCTGCTGGTGATGGAAATAGGGCATCACCCTGAGGAGGGAAAAAGGCAGCTCAGTTTCACTGCCCCTGCAGAGACGGTGATATTTAGTGGTTTAACCACCAAACCATAAACATAGTCACAGAACCATAAACACAAATATCTGCTGGAAGTACTACAGTGGAATTTCATTTTAGTAACTGTTGTTTGGCTGTTCTCAGTAGTCATTTCCCATTGTTTTCAGAGCCTTCACCCCTCGTTCAGGATCAGAGGAGTAGTAACCGTGTGGATGGCAATGCTTTGACAGTGTCTATGGAATAGAGAGTTTTTATATAAGGAAGAAAGGAATTATACATGAATAAAGTAGTGAAGGCACAAGGGAAAGAAAAGAAGAAAGTGATTTAGGAGAGCATTTCAAATGCTTTAATAAATCATAAATTTACACTGAAATGTCACTTTAGTAACTTTTCCTTACACTGATCACTGAACGAAAATATATTCTTTGTGTGTATGTGAAAGGCTGTAATGTGCTGCTATGTTTGCACAGCATTTTGAGGAAAAATACTGATCGGAGCATAAATAATTTCAGGTTTTACTACTACACATCTTTTCACAATGCTTCTCTTACTTCAGCATAAGAGTATTGTAGAAAGGAAAACAAAATGTTATAAATGTAGAATATAAGCCTGAAATCTCATTCAGAGTTTCTAAAAATATGAAATCCAGAAAAACTTGGATTTCTGTTCTGTGAAAATGGAACTTTATGCTCTACTGATTTTTTAATGCAGTAGATCTTGGAGAGATGTAAGATGATGCCATGCAGAGATGCAAGAAAATATTTTTTGAAGTGGAAGAATCAGATAAATCATGAATCACCAGTGTCACTGCTACATCTGCGCATGTTCTCATTGCTATTTTTAGATCACTGACCACCATCCTACCATCCTTGCCCAAGGATTTTAAGCACTGTTTTCAAAGACTCATAAATGAAGGAGACAATCAAATGTGAGAAATCAGCGTAATCACCACAGTAATGTCTGACTTTCTCTTCTGCTCTGAGCTGCAACTTTCCATTTAAAGCACTATACCATACCAAAATTGAGAGTTTAAGACAGATTTGCAGATTCAGATACAAAACAACTGACCGATGGATGGATGTTAAAATCAATAGGAATGGATATAAGTCATCAGGGATAAGCCGACTAACAAAGACAGTAAAAATCCCATCAAGTTTTGTTTCCACAGAAAAGATCCAACCATGCAAAAAGCAGGTATTGTAGTTAGTACATTTGATGTTGTTTTACAGATGACTCTCTTTGGAAGACAGATTCTAAATGGCCTACCTTTATGCATATTCCCAGTACGTTCCCAGATTGTATTGCTACAGATCTATCTCTTAATGGTGCTACATTCAACAGGATTCAAGAAGAGACATGCTAATAAGAACAAATACTTAAATAAAAACTTCTTTTTTGAAATGTCATCTGGACATAGCATCATTTACTTAAACTTTCTGCAATAGCCGAAGACAGAATAAAAACATAAGAAAAATGTTTTCAGTAGGCAGCAAATCTTGCTTTGCCTTTTCCCCTTCACCTTCCCAATTTCTACTTTCTCATCCCAGCTTATCAGATGTTTTATATCCACAGGATCAGAATGATGTATGTTAGAAGGGACCTCTGGAGGTCATTTGTTCCACTGCATTATACATCACCAACTACAAAGTCAGACCCAGATTCAAAACTAGACAAAGTTAGCAAGGGTCACATCCAGTCCAGTGTTGACTATCTCTAAGGATGGAGATTCCACAACCTTCCTGGGCAGCCTGATTCAAAGATTATCCAACTACCTTTTTTCCCAGAGTCTATCTGGAATTTCCCTTGCTGCAAGTTCTGCCTCCATTGAGTGAACACACTCTTTTGGCTCCCTTTAACAGTGATTAAGGCAAAACCCAGGTACAACAGAAGATCATTTTTCTTGCTTTACACAACCATGGCATTGCAATAGTCCTTGAGACTTGTATCCAGAATTTATTCCAAGTACATAATTTTAAGGGCTTTAAATCATCTGAGGCATTGCTCACACACAGACTTCGTGATTGCATACTGGCATCTTTGATTAGCCTACTGCAAGACTTATACCTGGTTGGCAGGGATTCAAGTTTTCATTACTAACATTGAGATCTACATCATTTAGTCTGAATGTTTTAGCAAAGAGAAGGTTACGATATCTTAATCAGTCTGAAGTCCCTGGAAAGAAGTTCCTAAAGGAAGTTAATGCCTCTCTCAGAAAACAGGGAGTAAAAAGACTGAGAGATGCTAAGTTATTTTCTACAGAAAACTTGTATAGCCCAAGGGAAAATATGGAATGGCAGCAAAAGGAACCGGCTATTTGTAAAAGGAAACATTGCTGAAGCAGTATCTCATACAACTAATTATAGGTAGAAGGGGCTAAGTATAGATCACCTCAGATGTTACTGTGGCAAAAAAACCCCCAAACTCCATTAAGTGAAAGAGTTGAGAAAAACTCCAAAAGATAGGGGACACACCATGTGCTACTTCACTGATCCCTGATCTTTGTCGCCTGGTTTACACAGCAGTATTAATGAGAGCTGAATGAGAGTTGTCCTCTGCATTCTTTGTTTCCACTGAATGTTTGGTTTGCTGTTTCTCTAAGGGAAAAAAAATATGTTCTGGGGATTGACAGTTTGACATAATGGTTTAGATTAGCCATTGCACCTTGTAAAATAATTAGCTTGGAAGTGAAGAATCAAGTTCAAGAATGTGCTAAATTGGGCAATCATCTGGCAAAGTGAACAGGGAAAGCATTTTGCAGTTATAGTGGAAGAACCACTGAAACATCCATCTGTCCAGTACATACATGCAATAAAGAAGGAGGCAAATTAAATACCATGTTTCTACATGTTCTGCTGTGCAATCAGAATAAAACCAAGAGAGCTTACAGAGTGTACTGTATACATCCCACTGGTTGTTGTATGGGGCACCGTGCCTTTTTGAGAGCTACTAAATGGATAAAAATAGCACAGGTCTCAACAACATAAGGCAGTTTCTGTGGAGCTGGAGATGCATTCCTAAGAAAAAAGACCTCAGCGGGGCCTAACTGCAAATTGTGAAAGGGACTAGTAAACCCAATAAAAATAAAGTTTTAATGCTAGCAAGACATTTACAAGCTAGGGGGAGATAGCTCCAGGTAGCCTACTCATTGTTTGACTAATGAAGTCAGACAGCTGTTCCGTTCAAACATCAGCAGTCATACAGAATATATTACCAAGTAACCAAAACAAACGTAAAATTAATTCAATGAGTAAAAGTGATGGTTTGTTTATTTTGGTGAGAAGGCAGAAAACGTACCTAATAAAAAAAGGAATCTGCACATGCAGACCTCTGACTGTAGCTAATACAACCTGGGCCAGCACTGAAAATGATCAATTTCAGTCATGAAATAGTGGGTGAGCTGATTAGTAGGAGACAAAGGTGGTATTTAAACAAAGAATGGCTTATTGATTTCTGATCAATCTCTCGTCAGGTTTCTCTCAAGCACACTCCACAAGCAGTCTTTCTGGCTAGTGGATTCTTCATGTAACGCTCTGCTTTGGAAAGGTCCCATCCCTTTGGGCTTACACAGGAGTGCTCTCCCCTCTGGGGTGTGGACTGAAGTACAGTGTGCAGGGACAACTGGCAGGAGATTTTCTTCAAATGCTCTCCCCTGATGTGTACTAATGCAGTTCTTGTGCTAACGTGGCTGTACCCAGCATATCCAAGCTCGTGTTGTGCAGCATAGCCCCATCTACTGATGCGAGTATTCCCTAGATAGCAGGATGACTCTGCTGCCTGGGTTTAACAAAACATTTCTGTTTCTGTACGAGTGCTGGGATCATTAGAAGACATTCAAGGACAGGAACACAAAGAGCAGGGACATGATGTTAAGAAGCCTGAAAACTGTAGCTCAGGTTTGCACAAATGACAAAAGAAGGTGCTCAGAACTTCTTCAGAACCAGCGTGACATCAGCTCCTGAGGAGCCCTAATCAAAGGCAAAAATCCATCTGTTAGCACTCTCTCGAAGCCACACCAGGGATGAATTTGACCCCTGGAGGAATGGGAGTATAATCAAATGACACTAAGGGAAAGGGCTTTAATTAAGTAACACTCAACTATATTCATATTATTTTTATTGTATTTTTGTTATGTGTGACTTATTCTTCATTCGGTGTTATTACAATAATATTTCCCCAGTTGTGTAAGATTTTATTAGCACTTTGTCTTATTTGACAGCTTTATTCATGCACCAACTCAAGAGGTTTTATAATTGTACTTCCCATTACTAATATGCTCTTATATGAGCAGCAGAGTAAGGCATTATAACAATATAATTGAAGGAAAGGAAACCTAATTTCTTTCTATACTGAAGAGACAATTCTTCCAGCAAGTGTGAAGAATATCATAGCTTAGGAACTCATACAGAAACAAGAAAAACTTTTGTCAGTGGTCTGCTAAGTCCCACATTTCAGACGAATCTTGAGAGAGGATGAACAGCTTTTTTAGTGATTTTGATGATGAAGGTTCACCAGTGGTCCCCGGGGAATGATATTCAGCTCCCCTGGGGAGCTACCTCCAACCCCCAAGTTTTCCTGTCAACTGAGAGAACACTATCTGCATCCTCTTCTAACCCTGACTTTCAGAATAAGGCTCAAGTGTGGCATCTGAGGTGGGGAACTGCTGTTTTGGCACTGTATAGTCAAGCTGGCAGGTGCTAACTTCACAATAAAAACACCCGTGTCTTCAAACCTTCTGTGCTAAAAACATTCATCAGAGGAGATGGGACTACCATTTTTAGCAGCACCCCACAAGCAAGCAGAGAGGCAGGTGAACGAACCATGGTACTGCTGAAGGAAGAAAGTTCAAAGTCCCCAGTTGCAATGACACTGGCACCTCCGCATGGATGCAGGGGTGGAAAGGGAAGACACACTGTGTGCCTTAGTTATGGCTACGCCAGTTCTTCTACCACCTTCCCTGAGCAGAGGTACAGCTAGACTCTATGCTGAGAAACCCCAGATGCAGTGGGAACATTCCCTCTCTCCTCCATCTTTGCCAAGAACAAACTGTCTTGCAGATACTCACAGATTGTCCGTGTAGTCTCAGACTCATTTATCCCACAACGCGCTGTAAGTGCTCAAGCCCAGATGTTTTCTATCATTCAGTAGGATTTTTATCTGTTCTTTGAGAAACAATCATTCCAGTCTTGCCTAAGAGATCCTATCCTATGGAGATATTTTACCTTTCTACAGAAAACAAATTTCCCCCTTTACAGTTTACCTTTAAACTGGGGAAAGCCAGAAAGAATCTCTTCACCTCCCGCCTTGTCTTTCCTGCTCATGCACTCTAGCTTGACAGGCTGGCACTGAGACCCTACAGAGGTCTCCTGGTGATGACCCTGCCAAGGCAAACAAGCCTTCCGGAAAACCCATCCTATAGTCACCCCCTAGCAGATTAAACCATTTGGAACTTTCTCCAGTTAATTCCTGTTGTGTCCCCTACAGCTTCTAGGTCACACTTTTCGCTCCTGATTTTTAACCGCACTTTCATGATTGGTCAGGGAAGTCAGAAAGCTCTCAACTAGAAATGGGTTTCACACACCAAAACTTTTCAAGCCACACCTTAAAGAGGAAGACAAATTTTGTTTTCTTTATGTAATCTTTCCCTGTAATTATTATTAGCAGTACATAGCAGTTACATTAACACAGTTGAGCTGAATAAGCAGGTTGTTTTAAGTTTCTCTTTGGAGAAAAAAAAGACACATGTTTCAGTAATGGATATTTGGTTTTTAAATGTCACTGTGATTTCCAAGTCTGTATTCTCTGTGTGGCTCTTTTTGAGTGTGCAGCAAGAGCTGCTTCCATAAGAATGGTAGCTGGGGACAGTGAGAGCTACCTGCAGGGTGTCTGTCAGGACAGAGTATGGCAGCCAAGGCCAGTCCCACCACCCCAGCCAGGAGCAGGGCAACTGGGGAGGATTGGAGACTAGCCCAGCTGCAATGTTGCTGGGCAGAGGCTGTCCTTTCCTTGAAACAGCCCATCTTTCTCAGTTGGCCACTGCTCCTGCAGAGGCTGATGCTGTAGACAGACAGGCAGACAGTGGAGACAGACTGCCCTCAGCCCTGCATGGCCCTGCTCAGCACACATGGATCTCATGTGCCAGCTCATGGTTTGTTATATTGCCTGTGGACAATCTGCAGTGAGCAGTGGGGGAGAAGAGAAAGACAGACCTCTCTTTCCACTTGGGGAAATGAGGTATGGAGAATCCTCATTCTAAACTCAAACTGGGATAAGAAAAGGCTCAGCTTAACAAATGAAATGTCATCAGTGCTTCAGATGTACACATTCATCATCAGAGGTGTGTTTTTGCAAGCTGCTTGCACACCAGACTTTGGGGGAAAGCAAGGGGAACTGAAGAGACAAGTATGAAAAAGAGTGGGTTTTCCATGGCTTTGAAGTGTCAGTAACATGCAGACATCTGACCACGGGACTGGCTACACCACTGATCACCTTAAAAACTGGCGTTGTGTTACCTCTCCTTTTGCAACTTCAAAACATGCGACCAGTTTACTGGTGCTGTTTTGAACAACATTATTTTCCTACCAAACAGACCTGCAACAGAAAATCATGAATATCTTGACCTGCTCTGCTACTCCTCAGCCACATTGCAGAGGGATTGCCTGTAAGCACCGGTTCCCGCTGCAGTCAGCGTGTGCTGCATCGGAATGAGAGAAGTGTAATGAACTGAAAAATCTCACAGCTTCATGGGCATCAGGAGAAGAAAGTACGCCATTAAGTAAGAACTTGATACACTATTTGGGCTAATGTCTAAATTTATTTCTCCTCAGACAGACAAGTACTTGCATTAAGTAAAAAGCTTAGTGAATACATTAAATACTGGAAATAACACGCTAATAGTATTTACAAGACATGAGGATGTGGCCTTATTTTTTTAAGATGGCAGTGGCTTTTCTGCTAAAAACTTTGTGACTGTTATAATTTCTAATTCCTACACTACATGTGAGTCAAATTATCATGAATCTCAAAAACTAATGAAATTAATTGGGGGAATTCACAGCATCAAAAATGTGTTTTACATGTCTAATCGAATCTGATTATCATCATGCCCTTCAGAAATGTTATATATTCCCAGCATGTCAGATTTTACATAGAATTACCATTAAATGGTAATGACAAAGTCAGAGAACAATGATTAGGATTAATCTGGTAATTTACTTCAGTTTTAAGAGATTAATTATGTTAGTCTCAAGCAAGATAAGGTATTTGGACAGTGGCATTAGATGGTTCTGAATAAAAAAATCTTCATTTTATGTTAAATGTATTTGTAAAAAGTATTTTCAGTACCATGAATAAGGTAAAATAAAAAACAAGGAAAAGTATTCATTGCATGGAGTTTGAGGAATTGGTAGGAGAGTATTTTGAGATTAAATGGAATCCCTACCTATCTGAAAGCAATTGGGGATATAAAATTCTTAGTAAAAGTGCAGTCCCAGAATTGGCAGAATTACACATATCTCACATTAATGGAGAAGCCTGTGGGCATTAAAGGAAAAAGTGGGCCTAATCTTCTTCCCACAGATGGTATGAATTTTGCCAGTGCTTAGTGTGAACAAGACAGATCTTACTAAATACACCCAGGTAGAAGCTCACATTACCACTTCTTGTTTCCCCGGTTCGTGTCTAAATTGTTCTGGATCCAGAAGTGGGATTGTAGAGCTCACTTAAGAAACAGGTTAATTTAATTAAATGAAACTGGGAAAGGCACAGCAGCTGCTCAGAGAAGACAGCAGGTTGCACCAAGCAGTTTGAGACCTGGATCACACTCCATCAGCTCAGACTAGGATCCAGTTGTTAGCTACTGAAAACTCCTGCCAGTAGGGCCCTCTCATTATCTAGATCAATATGACACACAGAACCATGCCAGAAGCCTCAGTTTCATGGGGAAAACTAAGTTACACCGAGCTTAAATATTATGCTGGTGGTTACACCAAGTGAGAATTGAACATACATGTCCTGTGGACAGTGAGCTCCTGCCCCACATCGCCTACTATGCAGAGAGGATAATGCAAACCAGCAGTCAGAATATGAACATTTCACCCATGCAAACTTTTAGGCACTATGTAAAGTGCGCTGCAATTAGTAACTCTTCCAAATGTTCTGCAATGTCATGGTCAACTACTGCTCACCTGTGTTGGTCAAAGGATATTTTGTTGGCTGCATGGATATGAAAGGAATTATATTGTACATAAAAAGGCTCACACTAATCTGCATCTCTGAAGCTTTGTCCTGTCTCAGTTTCAGTTAATACCAATCAATGCTTTGCAAGGACAGAATTCTTCTTTTGAATTCCTTCTTTCTGTAAACCTTTCCTGTCCCGATTAAGCTAATCAACATTCTTACAAAGCTTTTTCATCTGAAACTGTCACTATTCCGTAAATGTGTTACTATCTACCAATTACCATTTTCTACTGCTCATAACACTTCTTTCTTTTTCATTAGCACTTCAAAATATTCTCACATTCTACACTATCTCATTAAACTGGAATCCTGATTATTTCTATTGTGCTAGCAAGTGTGTCACTAGCACTATAATGGTTATCTTTTTCATATTTTAACTATTCAAATGAAGTAAAAATCAGTTCCATTTCATTCTTTCCATAACTTAGGAGGGTTTGTGAGTTGGAGCTTCATCAGCAAAAATGTTAAGGTGTTTACAGAGGAGGATTTTCAAAAGTCCCTAAGCCATTTTAAATAGTGCACCTATTGACTTTTAGTAAGGCTGATAGTCATAAAGCACTTTGAAAGTTCAGGGTTTAATTTCTTAGCTCGCTGAAACACTTTTTAAAATAGTGATAAATTACAATATAAACAAAATCAAATTGCTTTACCAGATAATGTCAAGCATAATTCTCTAACAGCCCCAGGTGCTGTAAAATCATTTTTTGACCTATGTTGAATCATTCAGACTGAGTACAGCGATGCCTATATGACAAGCAAGTTGTGGGCGACAATCAATCTTTGTTCTATGAGACAGTAGGAAAGACAAACTTCAAATGACCAAATATTAAAGGCCTTTCACCTTCAAAAGCATTGATATTTGTAGATTATTGCTAGAAAGCAGGACTCATAAGTACCCAACAGCACATTCAGGCAGGGATGTCTGGTTTGGCAGCACTGCTTAGACACAGGTATGTCAGCTGTCTTATCCACCCCCTTGTTATCATAGAATCATAGAATGTTTTGGGTTGGGAGGGACCTTTAAAGGTCACCTAGTCCAACTCCCCTGCAGAGAGCAGAGATATCTTTAATGAGATCAAGTTTCTCAGAGCCCTGTCCAACCTAACCTCAGTTCCAGGGATGGGGGTTCTAGCACCCTGGTGGGCAATCTGGGCCAGTGTTTCACCACCTTCATTGTAAAAAATTTCTTCCTTATATCTAGCCTGAATCTACCCTCTTTTGATTTAAAAACATTACCCCTTATCCTGTCGCAACAGACCGTGCTAAAAAGACTGTGCCCATCTTTTTTATAGAACCCCTTTAAGTATTGAAAGGCTGCAATGAGGTCTCCCCGAAGCCTTCTCTTCTCCAGGCTGAACAACCCCAACTGCCTCACCCTTTCTTCATAGGAGAGGTGTTAGAGCCCTCTGACCATTTTAATGGACTTTCTCTGGACCTGTCAAATGTTAGGGCTCTGTCAGTCACTACACAAATGACAGATGTTCTCTATTAACCCCTCTTCCTTCTGAAAGGTGAGGAGAAAGGGAATAAGAGAGAGGGAATTATGGATTAGAAAATAAAACTAAAACAGCTTTAATGAAAATAATAACAATTAAATGAAATCTATATAAATATACATAAAATCAATACTGAACCTATCCCCCAGTGGTGATTGCATCACTGTCACGACTGATGCTGTGGAGCAGGCACTGGGGAAGTCCCAGACTGGACTCAGTGGCAGACAGGAACCAGATTTAGGAGCTGGATTGAGGAACTGGATTCGGGAATGCATGTTTTGGGACTGAAGGCAGAAGAATGGACAGAGTCCTCCTCAGATGCTGGCCATCGAAGAAGAGCTTAACCCACATGATCCCTCAGCTTTATACTGAATACGATGTATATGGGATGGAATCCCTCATTGTTAAGTTTAGGGTCACCTGTCCTGTCCACTCCACCCCAAAGGTGCAGCCTTTTACTCTCTGCAACCACAACATGGCACACAAGAGTTAGCAGTGACCATGGTCTGCACAGGAGCCGGTATAAGCAAGAGCTTTTCTGCACATCAATCCCTCGTAGTAACTATAAATATAAAGCTATCACTTCTAGAAGCAGACACTGTCTGCAAAAACATGCTGTTAACTTCAGAAAGTGCAGTCACTTAGAAGAGACTTGGCTGAAAAGTAAAATCTCTGAACAGAATTAGTTCTGTTCAAGTTCAAACCAGGACAAAGACAAAAATACTTACTTCAAAACTGAAGCTCTGGTGAGTGGCCGAACTGGAAGGTGACTGGCCTAAGGGGGTGATGAGGGTAGCAAGTACCTTCGAGCCCTCTGCAGGGGACTGACATAAGCCAGACCTCTGTTGAAAAACTGAAACGACAATTCTTTCTATCAGTAAGAACGCTCCATGTATTTGTTAGGTGTCTGATTTACATTGAGCTAAAAGCATTAACAAACCAAAAGCAATTTATAGCCACTTAAAAAATAATTTTCATCCCTGTTACCCAAATTTTCCTACAGTAGTTTATGACACTATAAATCTTCTGTGTTTCTCACTGCCTTTAAATCGGTCTAGGAAAATGAAGATACTCAAATACATATAGCAACTACAGGAAAATGGTATCCACCTTTTCATTTGGATAAGTTCTATATCAAACTATCAATATATACCATGTAATTTTAAAAAAGATAGGGCTGGATTTGCTTCCTGTTTTTAACTGTTTTCAGCCACCAATAATGAGTTTTCTTTTTATCATATTGTAGATAATGGGTAGTAGAGGATTTTGTCTTCAGTAAGGGAAAAATATAATTAATTTTCTAGATGTATTTATGCTTTCCATGAAATTAACTTTTACTTTAAATAGGTCCTCTCACAGAAGAGTGAGATCATTGAAATCAGGGCAGAAAAGTACATATTACACCCTGACATGATTCAACATATCTAAGCTCTAAAAGCTTAGTCTATTTGTCTAATCATATGTTATTTGTAACAGTGAACATTTGCTTCTACACTGCACTGTTCAAAGCTTTTCTTTCCAACCAATTTCAGTGCATTAAGAGCACCAGAAAAAGATTGTACTTCCCTCTGATTAAAAGAAATCTGATACTGAAACTGGAACTGATTGAGACTCTGCCCAACTGTTCAGAGAACCAATTATTTTACACATTAACCTAAGCTCCCCTCAGCAGCTACTGTAAGCGAAGAACATGTCAGCTCCTGGTTTAAGATGAAGACAAAATACCACCACTATTGAATTATCACAGGCTCCATCTGTGCTGAAATTTAAAACGGACTCCAAATAAAAATGTGTTTACACAATTTCACATTTCAGAGTGTACATCTGACCCTGAGTTATTTTTCTACACCTCACAATTCTTTTTTTCATGGATCTGAAGCAATCTTGAGGTACAGTAAATTTTCTTAGTGATACAAATTTTTACTAAAGAATTCAGGCATAAAACCCAAGAAATTGTAAGAATTCCTTTTGTTGTTATGCGTTTGAATTAGTGTATGCAACACTGCATAAAGTGTCAAAATATGGACAGGCTGGCTGCTTTTGGAAGATTAACACAGATTACAAATGAAAATAACCTGAATTAGATATATTACTTTGTTGCTAAAAATTCTTCCAGGGATTCAAATATTGAAGCTGAATTCAAAAAGCAAAACCAAAGCCAACAAACAAACCAACCCAAAAACAAAACCAAAAAAAACCCACAATCTAATAGGTAAATAAAATTGCAGCTGTACAAACTCTTCCAAAAAGTCATTCAACTGCATTGACATTTCCAGCAGAAGGTAGAAACTAATTGTACATTTTGATTCCCAGTGTGACCACAGTGTGTCTGAGGGCTAAATTACTCCTTGTGATCTGCTCACTTAAGTGTGAAATCTTAGAGGATGTCAGTAGAAGGCCAACATAATGCACTTCTTACACTGTCCCTGGTTTTGGAGGAACTATGCTAGTGGGTCTGCATCTGACTTCTGTTTCATTAAACAGGCTTGCATGGTTGCTTTAAATACTCTTTATTTTCTGTCCCTTGTTAAGTAATTTCTGTCTGGAGCTACTGTGTTCCTCGTTCCACAGGACTTCACTGATGGGTGAATTTCTTCTTTGTACACAATGTGTATGATCTCTGGTAATGTTTCAGGTTTCCTTGATCTGAAAGTCAGACACCTTCACTTAGTGTTGAAAGAAAACAAGGTGTATTGTGGTCATGTCCATGTGTCTGCCCTTCTCCTGCTCATCAGAAGCATCAGAGTAAAAGGGCTGATTTCACCTGTATTTGACAGGAGATAGAGATTTCAGAGATGTAAGGCTTCGACACTGCACGTAGGCTCCAAAAGCCTAACCAAGGAGACTTCCTTTGGGCAATGCAGGACCTACCCCAAAACAAAGCATAGTGCAGAGATACACTGGTGGCAATTGAACTCCAGTGTCAGAAGCAGCAGCAGCCCAGCTGCGTCCCTGTGAACTAAATTGTTGCATTGCCTATTATTTGAGGTAGAGCTGGAACTAACCTGGGTATCTCCACATAGGTTAGATGCAGTCAGAGTGATGACTAAGGATGATAGGGACCTCTGTCAGACATTTCTGACACACAGTACTTACTCAATAATTCAGAGTATTGCGAGCATAACCAAGGAAATATTGAGTGGGGACTCATAATTTGGATGAATCTGACTTATTTTTTTATTTTATTTTATTTTTTATTAAACATGAATGAATTAAACAATTACTTGCTTCACAACTGTAAGCAACTATCTGCCAGGAGAAAGTCGAGAGCCAGAAGGGAGCTCATGGTGAAACTGTAGTCATCTGAAGTTTGCCTTAAGGTCCAAGCAGTATATTTTTAAACAGAGACCAAACCAAAAAGATGCTAAGAGAAGTTTGTGACTGATTTACAACTGATGAACCCATCTTGGATTTTTGATGGCTTAAGTGGAAAAAGAAAAATCATGGTTGCAACCTGGGACAAAATTCTCAGAGCCTGGAAAAGCCAATGCTTAATCTTTGAAAAATAATTAGAACCAAGGAAGTCATACAGTCCATGAAATGTATGAAGCCTGACCAGTGGTAATAAGAGAAGTATGGAAGTAAAAGAAAATTTAGACCCTATGTATGCTATAAAGAAGGCAAATAACAACCCCACAAAATAACTAAGAGAAGAAAAGCACCAAGACCTCAGAGTTCAAAAAAGGTACATAGATCTCATAGACCATAGCAAAACAAGGAAAAACAAGACAGGAACAAAGATGGAAGACAATGGATTTTTTTTTTTACTTGGGAGCAGTTTGCACATGTCAGTAGAGTGAAAAATTCCCAGGCAATGATGACTAGTTGAGCATTACAGTAGTCCCACTGAAAACACTGAGACTTCCTTCATGTCACATTATAAGGCAAATACTGAACATTTTGATTTGTTAGCTCAGGGCATGTTAGTGAATGTTGTGTTAGTGAAAAAAAGTGTTATAAATGTCAGGTAACAAATAGAAAACATACACAGAGATGTTTGGTTCCTCACAGGACACATCTCTTTCAATACTGGCAAATACCTAGGCTGTAAGAAGGTGAAGCATTTCCTTTAAGGTACACACCATCAAGCCATGGTCACATCTTTCAGGGATAAGCTTTTTGCTTTGTGAAACTTCACTTCCTACCTTTCTCTTTTTTTTCCCTCATATATTTTTTTGGATTTGTTTTTAATGATAATGTGCATTTGGTCCTCAGTTATTCCTTCAAATGTCATCCATAAAATGTAAATCCAGAAGTTCTGGTAGCCAAACATCTTGGATATTTGGTCTTTGACAAATGACATTCTTTTACAGTATCCTTTACAATACACATGGATAATATATGAAGAAGGAGACAGCAGGAACCCATAAATTTGAAAGGTGATTTGCACTCCTCAGATGCAGAAATGGCTATAAAAATAGGAGATTTATGATATAATTTACTCCTTCATTAAGCAGCAGGCACTGTAAGTGTCAGCCAATGGCTGTAAGGATTTCAGTATTGGCTCTGCTTAGTGGCTCATTAAAAACTGATAAAAGAAACAGCAGTCTCACTTAAGCTAAACCTGCTACTTTTCCAAATGAAATACGCTGTCATATTTTGACAAATTAGAATATATACCTATTTGGATGTATGTGCAATTATGGAACATTTTGCTAAAATTTCAGAAATATCACATGGTGAAAAACCTGTTGTCAGTTCTGCATAATACACAGTGAAGTACAATGCTTAATATTTTCTTCACCTACCGAATCTTTTCTTTCAAAGAAAGGTGTGATATTTGACACATCTTTTGGTACAGATTCAATGAAGTATGCATTGTTCTCTGCTACAGCCTCACCGCTGACTTCCACAGTCCATATTCCGTCTAATTTCTGAGTCACAGATGACCTTGCAAGCAATCTACTTTTATTACTTTCTGTCAGATAGCTGGGCTGATGTATAACTCTATTTCTATAAACAGACTATTTCCTCAGCAGGTATCTGAATTTTATCAAATGTATCATTTTTCAAAGAAAGCACTTCATACAGGCACATTTTTTCTTGTTTTAAGAGCAGTCTGTACTTGAAAGAGACGATCACCGTTACAATTTTTTTTTCCTGCTAATAGTATGTATCATTGCATACAAATTCCTACAAAACACTACATATTCATATGAACACACTCAAGTTGCATTTGTATTGTAAATGTATGCATGCAAAATAGGCATTTGCACAAGCACAAGAGATAAAGGATTGCACAAATTCGAGGGGGTTTGGCATAACTTAGTCCAATTCTCCATATGTAAACATCCAGCCTTAAACTTCCTAAACATAATGCCATTTATGTAGAATTTAATATCTGGGACATTTACTGCGAACATTGCGTGCAGTGCAAGAGAAGGAAGAGCTATGGAGGCCCTAAAAGTTCACTTTTTAGACTGTCAGGGCTTTGAGAAGTTATGCACATCTTACCAGCGAAATGTAAGCTGCTGGGAGATACATTGCCTCTGGGTAGTTGCTGGGAATGTCTAGGTACCTTAAACCTTCCTGACCTCTGTGGGACGTCACTGACACAATTCTAAATTTCTCAAAGACATAAGGGAAGAACAATCAAGGCGAGTCTAATGCACAGCTAAGTTTCCAAACATCAATCTAACCACCACTGTTTCACTACAGCTAGAATATTCACTTTCTTTAGAGTATGCAGGGGAATAGGTATCAGTGAGAACAGTGTATTTGGTAACAGGCAATTTGGTTATTCATGTAATGCAGATTAGAGAGAGAGACTGTACAAAGATTTGCCAGTTATTCTTTTGATTAAAAGGATGAAATACAAAATAAACACACCACAGTGGACCAGCTGAACCCCTTACTGAGGCAGACTACTTAGTAAAGAAGGCAGATATATCTAGCAAAGAAGTCTGAGTCTAAATGCAGTATTTCCCACATTAAATTTAAGCCATGCTGAACCACAGAGATACTTCTTATTCCTGGAAATTTCCAGTGGCAGATAAAGTTGATCAGTTTATCTCATGTGGGTATGTCTCCTATTAAGACATAGAATTACAGAATCATAGAATGCTTTGGGTTAGAAGGGACCTTTAAAGATTGTCTAGTCCAACCCACATCAACTTTCTAGCCCTGCAGTCCACACTGTATGTCTTTTAATCCCAAAAGAGGCCTCAGTCTCCTTAAACTTTTCAGTGTCTCAACCTAATACCCAGGCAGATTACTGACACACTAGTGCTGAGGAGCCACATAAATCTCCCACCATCGCTGTACTGCAGACTTTAATCACAGTAATGAACAGTCAGTCACTTGGCTGAAGCTAAGGATGCCCCTCGTTTTCAAGGCGATTACTACAGAGGTCTTCTGAACACCAAATGCTCTCTGCAACATCTCTCTGTGCCAACAGAAGGAAACTAATACAGAATTAGTAATAAAGTCACATTCAGTCAGATGTTGCTCCTTGACATGGCCAATATATTACATTATATATGCAAAACTGAATAATGACAGATTGTATCTGCAGGCAACAAAACAGTTCTTTCAAATCAAAGCTTCTCTCCTCAAAAATAAATAATTGCGATAACAATTATCTAACAATAAATAATTGTGATAACAGCATCTTTCAGTAAGAGAGCAGGGACACATGCTGTGCTGTCTTGATCTTTGTATAAAAAAACCTGTACCCTGTTGTTTATTGGGTGAATAAACCTTTGGGACACGTGACAGTGTATAACTAGAACACGATGACTCAACATTCAAGCATTTTTAATCAACACTTTGAAAAATAAAATACTTAATTAATACTTGGTAAACATCTAATTGAACCTTACAGTGCTCTCAAGAACCTAGCTACTACTATTTATACTTGATAGATACAGATCCTGCAGTGAAGTAAGCTGCCTGCAGCGACCCATGGAGTTGATATCAGAGCCATGATTAGCGCTCAGGAGCTCCTGACTCACAGTGCAGTTTCATGTTACAGTGAACCTGATCTAACAGCAAAGCTGTGACTGAAAACAAACGCCTGCTTGCCATCTCCCCCTGGGGTCCTCTTGCCCACCTTGCACTAGATATAGCAGTCATGCAACTGCACAGTCAAGCCACATAATGCTTCATGTCAGATGCCCTGAACCTCCTGTAGATATATGGGGATCCTACCTCTCAGGGAGGCTGAATTCACTGTACATGCAATATGAATATCTCTGTATATCAGCAGGAAGTCCAGCATGTTAGACTTGTTCATGTGGGTGGCATAAAGAATGGGCAGATGTTGCATCTAGAGCCTCACCAGCGCTCAGGACGGCCCTGCAGGATGGTCCTCTTACCTACAAAGTGTTCTGCTCTAAAGCACTCATCTCATGCATAAGGTTTAAAGTGTCTCTAGGATGACAGGGGTATCTTTAACCCAGGTTCTTAGGAAAAAGTTTCCTTTCTGCCTTCCTATCTTTAAGATTTTTGAGTCATTAAGGAGATGCCACCATGGTTAACCTTCTGCTGCTGTTTCATAGTAAGACTAATTATTGTTCAGGTTTGCCAATAATCTCTGGTCTTGATGAAACAACTGTGGACTTTTTCTTACTTTTTCAGATAAAATATTTTAAGATATATTTTAATCACTGACAATTTAATTTCTTTTTCATTTTATCAAAACTCAGTAATACATTTATATATAGGAGTTACATTCCTCTGAAAACAGAGAAACAGTCTGCATTCCAAACTTAAGCTCATAAATATATATTGATAATTGCATATCTAATAGTGAGGCTGTAATTACAATCATCCCCATGACTCAGGTTATTCTTAGCTCTGAGGTCATAAGCATGCTCAGTGACTCAACCACCAGTGTAAGTCTTAACCACTTGGTTTATCATTGCTCGTCCTATTACTTGAAATAACTTCATTAAATAAGTATTCATATTTGGTCATCTGGATACAAATAAAAATACTATTTCCAAGCTCATATGCCAGAGGTACTTTGCCCTCCCTCTAACTATACAGCTCCAACTGTCAGTTTTTCTTGGGGCTGTAGATTTCCAGACCTTTCTGTGGCTTTTTTTGAGAAATTGCCCCATCTTCAGGATGTTTTCCCATCCCAAGGAGCAGGCGCTGCCTCCCCTCCCATCCACGACGATATGTAAACAAAGGACAAAGCACTGAAAACCTCCTCAGATCTTTGATCTCTTCCTCACAGGAACCCATGAACCTGCTATCTGGAGCTGCTCATGCTTTCTGCACCCCCCAATATCTTCATGTGCCTACAAGCCATCCACATCTGCAGCTTTTCAGATGAGCATTCTAGCTCTTTCATATTTGCTTCTCTCCTACTCATGGCAACTGCTCCACTTGTCATCCCTCTGTTTTTCATACTCCATTGTACACCCCATGAGCCTGCCAAACCATCTGCCTTCCTCCAGTTCTCCTCCTTTAATCTCCTTCTCATACTCCCTGACATATCTGAGCATTCTTCCAGCTTTTAACACTCCCAAACTTTCTTTCTCCTTCTATTCTCTACATGATCCTTTCTCCAGATAAGGTCTCACTTTACCCCTTTCCATACATGTGTCTCTGGTATCTTGATTTCAGCCCTTCCACTTACTTTCAGAGTTCTGGTTGTGCTCCTAAGTGGACTCCTCTCCCTTTCTGGTTTCAGAAGATACCATGAACAGTGCTAGGAAAAAAAAAACCCAACAAACAAAACATTATAAAAGAGAGTTTGTACTAATGGACCTAAGAAAACTAAAATTTTCAGGCACGCATTGAGCTTCACAGGTATACAAGGTCCACAATCCAGCAACTTCTTCAAGGTTAATTTTTTTATGGATATTAACCACAAAGTCCTTTTGAGGGAAGAGAAAAAAAAAAAAAAGTATTTTAGATATCATTCCAATACAGTACATTTTACAAAGATAATTTATATAATTAAGATATAGCTGGCAACAGTCTCTGACCTTTGTAAGTTTCTCAGAAAAAAGCCCTTGGTCAACACAATTTATACTGGAGTGTAATGACTCAGCAATTATTTATTTATTTATTTATTTATTGTGCACAGTGATTTCTACAACTAGACTTTTGCATCTGTGAGGAGCAAACAGAAAACTGGAGCACTGAGGAGCAAAATTAAAGTTCTCTGAGCAGCTTCAAGTTTTTTATACATATATCAAAAAGTATTTTATAAACAGTGAACTCAATTTTCAAGTTCACTGTGAAATGCTTGTTTTCTTGTTTTGCTTTTTGGACAGCTGTAGTATCTTACAGCTGTCCTTATAGGGTTTGTGGGTCTTTTTTGTTACCCTTAAGTTAACAGTATATGTTGGCAACCTAAATTCCAGATGCTGCACCTGTTGCACATCAGATATTACTGGGGATTAATTAGACTCATTTTTCATACTTTCCTGATGCTAAATTACAGGTATTAGTCAACCACATACCATGAAGGTGTTTGAATTGAGAAACAGGGAACCAAAGAGAGGGTTCTGACAGCACACCCAGCATATGTGACCAGTGAGCTGGCCTAAAGGATTTTATTTGGCTAAGGGAGTGGTATTTTGGTTTCAAGTTTTCTTAGTGCCAATGAATGGCTTTAATTCAGTGTGGGGACCTTCCTTGTTTACCTGGCTCTCAAGAGAGAACATTCAGTCCTTGGAAACTGCAGAAATCTTTATTGAACTGGAAATATCTTTTGGTGTGAGAACACCTTGAGTGTTGGAGCTCAAGCTGGGTCAGTTTGGTCACCTTGGGCCGGAATATCAAAGATCATCTAGTTCCACACCCATACCATGGGCAGGGACACCTTGCACTAGACCAGGTTGCTCAAACTGGAGCTGAACCGGAACAGACCAAAGGAGCAGCCGGCTTCGGTCGGGGCGGGAAGGCCCTGACCGCGTGCGCGTGCAGGCTGCCGACAGCCACCGCTCCGCCGCTGGCGGACAAGCGGGGGCCTCGCGCGGGCAGCACTGCCGGTCGCGAGCGCGCTGAGGGGCAAGCACACGCGTCAAGCAAAGCGACAACTGCCGGCCACTCCTAGGAGGCGAGGCTGGGCTGTGCGCGCGCTCTGAAGGCAGGACAGGCTCCGCCACCGCCACTATCACCTCACACCACGGGAACACCCCCATGACCGCAAACTGCGTGGCCGCAACATTGGCGGGTCCTTATTTACGGCTTTAAACCGTGCGGCTCCTTCGCGCCAACCGGGACCGCCCAGCTCGTCACCGTCCCGCCCTCGCTCCCCATTGGCTGGTTTCGCAGGGAGGGGCCGGGAGTGCCGCAGGTGTCTTGCGCATGCGCAGTGCCCCCCCTTCCTGTTTGGTCCGCTCCGCTTCCGGGTCGGCGGGGGAAGCGTTCGGCGGTCGCCGTTGGGGCCGCGGCGCTGCCTTAGCCGGGGGCGGGGGACCGCGGCCAGGGCCGCCGCCGCCCGGGAGACAGGCAGGGAAGAGCGCGGGGGCGGCGGCTGTCGCCATCGAGGCGGCATAGCGCGGCGGGGCCGGGGGAGGGCCGCGGGGAGGCGGCGGCGGCGGCCTCTACCAAGGCCTGGGCCGGTCCGCCGCCGCCGCCGCTCGGCCGATGCGCCCGGAGCGCCCGCCATGGACAAGATCCTGGAGGGGCTGGTGAGCTCGTCGCACCCGCTGCCGCTGAAGCGAGTGATCGTGCGGCGGGTGGTGGAGTCGGCGGAGACGCCGCTGAGCCAGGCGCAGTGCCGCGCCATGTTCGCCCTCAGCACCCGGCTGGTGTTGCAGGGCCCCGACCCCTTCCAGCGGCAGGTGGGGCGGCAGGTGCTGGAGGCCTACGGCCGCTACCACCGCGCCGAGTTCGAGGCCTTTTTCAACCGCGGGCTCGTCCTCGGCCTCCTGCAGCGCGGCTACGGCGAGCTGAGCAACCGCGATCCTGCCATTCTCGACTACATCCAGGCGGGGCTGCGCCTCATCATGAGCTGCCCCTCGGTGCTGGAGCTCTTCGAGCTGCTGCAGGTGGAGGCGCTGCGGCTGGTCTGCGAGCGGCCGGCGCCGCCGCTCTGCGCCCGCCTCTGCCAGCTGCTGGGCGACTTCCCGCAGTGCCTGCCCCGCGGCAGGAAGCTTTCGCTCGCCTTCTGCCAGCAGCTGGTGCGCAGCATCGCCCACTTCCAGAGCCAGGGCAGCCGGGAGGCCGAGCTGCGCCTCTACGTCTCGCAGGTGACGCAGGTCAGCGGGCTACTGCGGAGTGTCTGGAAGGCCGAGCCCGACACGCTGCTGCCCTCCCTGCAGGAGCTCTTCGCCGTCATCTCCGCCGCTGGTGAGCGCCGGCCCCCGTCGGGGAGGGAGGCGGGAGGGGTGTAGGGTAACGTGGGAGCTGGAGGAGAGCGGCGGGTTTGCTGACAGACAGGAAAAGCCATACCGCTAGCATCGGCCTCTTTACAGATGTTACTTTAGAACTGTTGTTTCCTCATACAGATATTAAAATGCAGCCTTTTGGCCGTCGAGAAGGCAGAGCTGCAAAGCCTGTTTTTTTTTTCTACAAAGAAAAGCTAGAGGTGAAATGGTGATTTATGTAGCTGCAGAGCAGCATGGGGTTTGGGAAAAAGTCCTGTTGCAATGCTTTAAGTGATAAATCAGAGCAGAGTTTTGAGTGTCCTGTTAGGAAAAACTAAAACTCTTGGTATCAAAAGCTTCTCTTTCTCCTTGCTCCCTCCAGAGGGATACTTAAGCTCTTGGAGCTGCTCAGTCTACAAAACTGGGGTGAATGTGAATATCAGCATAAAACTTGGGTATTGCAGGAAGGATTCACTGTCTGAGTAATGTAGATGCAATTGTAAATAGGTCCAGTCTGATCTCCAAAATCCATGAAGCACGGTATTAGCTCCCACTGGAAAGTGCCTTTGCTGTTTGGGCAGATGGGAAACTTAACATTACAACATATTTTTGCCACAACTGATATGGTTAGCAAACAGTTGTTGAAATAGGATATGGGAAATAGCTGCATTGGATCTCTAGGCATAATAGTAAGTATGATAAACAATTTTCTAATTGGTGGTACTTATAAAAGAAAAAACAACAAACCACTACTTCTGTCGAGGCTGGAGGAGTAAATTGGCAGATGATCGCTTTCTTGTGTGGACATTAGATGAACAGAAGGAGTTCGTAATTCTGTGCTATTCATTGACCTTAATCCATTTGAACTGGTAATTTTTGTGTTGTTTTTTTGATGATAGAATGTTAAATGTAGGCTAGACTCTGTCTCAAAACTTTACGTCTATTGTATAAAGCATATATTTTCTGTGGGTTTTTCTTTTTAGTTTCTTATATTATGTCATGTTAATATCTTGCAGATACTTCATTTGAACCTTCTGTTGCACTGGCAAGTCTTGTGCAGCACATACCATTACAGATGATTACAGTACTCATCAGGAGCCTTACTACTGATCCAAATGTGAAAGATGCAAGTATGACTCAAGCTCTTTGCAGGTACCGTGTTTCATTGTAAAGGGGGGAAAATCTTTCTTAACAATCAAGTTATGAAACAAGGTCTTGTTTGAAAAAGCAAATAAGTTGAACTTCTGAAAGAAGCAGAGTGGCTCTCTCACAAGACTGTCTTGCCCATCATCTCCTCCTCTGAAGAGAGGAGACAGTTAGAAATTAGTTTTACTGCTTCATTTTGAGGTGTGTGGTGTTTTGTTTTGTTTTGTTTTTTTCCTGCTTGCATGTTTTCATGACTTTTTAGTAAGATTCAGAGGGGACAGCCTTGAGCTTGACTTGAGCTTCCAGAGGCTTTTTGGGTGTTCCTTAAATAATAGAATAGGAAAGATGTAAAAATAATTGCATATTATGCTTCTTGTCACTCATCTAAACATGAGTAAACTTTGAGATTAGTAGCCCTGTTAACAGACTGATTCAGATTGCAGCCTTGATTAGTATCTTCAGATGTGTGAATAATAGTGATGCAGAAACAGTGGGAGAAAGATGAAGACTGTTTTGAAGTTCTTTGAATTTTTTTTTTTTAAGCCTGTGGAAGAAGCTGTTATTGTGCACTGAAGGGTAGAGAAAGGAATAAAGCACTTAAACAAAAGGCTGAATTTCATGTCTGGTGTTAGTATTTTTTTAACTGCATGCATTTGAGTGCAGTGTTTACAAGTTCATGTAGTGTGGCACTTGCATATCTTGGTGAAATGATGCATCTTTCACACTGAAAACTTTCCTTGTATTTGCATTAAATTAAGATGACATCTTTCATTTGCAAACATAATGAGAAGAAGCAGAATTTATATACTTATTTGAGATAAGAGTTATTGTTCAGGGACTTTAAAGGGATCTGTTTGGCTGAAGAGATTTTTAACAAAGCTGCATGCCCAGTCTGAAATTCAGAAGGATTTGTGCACGCTAATAATTTGCCAGCTATGTGCTGGTGAATAGTTTTCATGTTAGTGCAGTTTTAACATTTATGTTGTATTGACTGCTTCCCCACCAAGTGATCCTGTTGTTACTGTATTAGACTGGCTTCTCTGTATGCCTCTGCCTAGGCAAGTAATACAGCACTGAGCTTTGGGTGTTAGAGGAGGTGTTACCAAGTAAGTGCTCTTTATTAGTGCTGGCTGGGTGGTGGGTGTTTTCCTCTTGTCTTTGAAAGGGCAGTGTTCATTCCTCAAAGTAATACTTGGTTTTAGTTGCTTCTAGTGCTGTTCCATTGAACTAACTTTCTAGGTACCCCTTGTTATTTTTGTTTGTAGATCTTGTCAACACTGTATCCAATTTCTTTTTCTACTTCTGGCAACACTTTGCATTAATCACTCTCTTCTGGCTCAGAGGAGGAATTGTAAGAAGGATAATGCAGTTGGAATGTCTGGAGCACCAGATGACAAATGTTGTCATCAGGCTTTCATCATTCCCCAGAGATGCAGAACTTTAGGTACTATGAGGTCTCCTGATGAGCATCAGCAGAGCTTTGGTGACTGCAAATTAGAAACCTTGTTGCTCACTTCCTAAAGATGACTTCCATGACTCTGCAGAGTCTGTCTCAAGTTGAACACAGATTAGAAAATATGTAAGAAGACTAATAAATTGAATCTATTCAGTGGGGTGTTATATTAGGCCCAGATTTGTATGAGAGCGCGTGCTTGCTTTTTGGCATCACTGAGCTGTTCTTAATTGGCTTGGCAGTCTCCAGAAACCTTACCTGAAGCATCAGTGAGGAAAAGAAGAAAACTGTTGAATCTCTTCTGGGATATGTGACTACTTTAAGGGTCTACTTCAGAGGTCTCAAAGGGGGTTGACAGCCTATATTCAGTATCCTGACAAGTATAATTCTGGTTTGCTCTTTAGTCCAAGTATCTTTGTTAAGAGAAACTGAAAAGTTTAAGAGATATTTGAGATGTGACTGTGCCCTTTGCCTTGTGGGTGAAAATGTAAAATATTGTAAAAGATGGTATGGGGTTTTTTTGGAGGTTGCTTGATAGTCTGACTATCTTCTATTGTGGTGGGGTTTTTTTGTTGATTTGGTTTTGATTTGTTTGGTTTGGTTGTGGTATTTTCTGATTTGCAAGATTTTTTTTTTTTACCTCAGCTGCCCAATTTTTTGTCTGATGTGGTCAACGTATTTTCTGTACTAGATCTTACTGTCTGAGGTTGCACAGATTTTTTTTTTTTTATCTATTAAGAGGTAATCAAATTCTGGCATACATATGGATAGCGGACGTGCTCATTTTAGAGTGGTAAGAGGCAGAAGGTCCTGTTGAGGCCTTTAAGGTTCTCTTAGTCTGGTGAAATGTAAAAAACATCCTCTGTGTTTTTATTCATGATCATCACATCCTGTATTAATATCTGCCTTTGTATTAAAAATGTAGTCATTGATTGCAACAGAGCAGGAGTCAAGTAAATGCAATGCAGAGAGGATTTAGTAACCAAAATGGGTTATGTTGTATTTGGTCTGACTGAGATGAATTTTATTTCCCCAGAGCAGCCCTCCTAGTCCTCTGCTTTGCATTGAGAGCTGGAAAGTTGCTGATAACACAACTGTGTTCTGGCCGCTGCTGAGCGGGCTTCGCACAGCACCAAGGCTGCTTCTCCCACTTTCCCCCCACCCAGCGGAATGGGGTGGAGAAGATTTTGGGAGGGCACACCACTGGGGCAGCTCACCCAAACTAACCAAACGGATATTCCATACCATATGATGTCAGTTTAACAGTAACAGCTAGAAAAGGGGGTGTGGGGGGGTGTGTCTCCACTTGTCCTCCAGAGCAACCACTCAACGTTTGGAGCCCTGCTTCCCATAAAAGGGGCCAGACATCTCTTGCTGATGGGAAGCAGAGATTAAATCTTTTTCTTTTGCTTCCACATGCAGCCTTGCTTTGCTTTTCATTAAACTGCCTTTGTCTTAACCCATGAGTTTCATCTTACTACTCCCGCTCCAGCTGAGAGGAGGAGAGGGCAGAGTGATAAGAGTGTCTTGGTGGGCACCTGGCATCAAGCCACCATTAATGTTTACCTACTGGATCTCATATTAGATGCTTCTTAGGACAGTCTCAAGCATGTCTGCAATTGAACTTCTGTTTCCGCTTCTGGCTTTTATTTCTGCTCTGAGGAGCATTGACTCTGCTTTGAAGAGCAGAAATAGATTTTAAAGATGAGAATTTTATCTGTATCAATAATGCAGAGAATGAGGCTTCTCTTTACCAGGTTAATTGTACTGAAGTGATAGCTGATGTCCTATTAGTAACATTAAATAGTAGTTAATTAAACTGATGGGCGACAGGATGGTCCATCACTTAACCAGAAAACAGGATGGAACATGGGGAGCCCCAGTTCTTAGCCAAAAGTGCTGGTTTTCATTTGTATCTTGTGAGTCAGCATGGCTGAAAGTGCACATAGTATAAAGATGGTAGTTAGGTAGTTTAGCACAGTAGTTCTAATGTAGGTGTCTACAGAACACTCTTTAGTTGTCTAAAAAGTTAAGAAAACCAAGTATATTGTCATTAGGCTTAAATGAACTGTGCAGGTGTTTGTGCCACTGCTGAAAAATACCAAGCCTACAAATTGGGAAGAGGGAAGTTTGAAGACAGCAGGATGATGGTTTGGGGCCTATTTTTGGGTCAAGGTTAATTCTTTGCAGGCAGAAGCAGTTTAGGCCTACTTTTTTGATTACCTGTTTTTGAAAGCATATGGAAGAAGTGCTCAGAATAAACACGTTTGAATTTAGCATCATGAGGAATTGAGAGCATCATGTAAATTCAGAGCAATTATTATGGTGTTGCTATGTTTTTGCCCAAGTTGTTGTTCTAGTAATCCGGAAGAAACCCAGTAAGATATGTGCTTGATTGTTAAAAGGGCAGTTCTAATAATTCCATGTTTTAGAGGAATCTTTGAATGTTATATGTATAGGCAGTACATAAGTCTAAGATACATAAATTTTAGAGTGTGTGCTACACACGTGTGTGTAGTTTTTTCTGATCTAGATTATAAACTGTGTAAATTTTATATTTATATTAATAAAAGATGCCCAGAATGTGTGTCTGGTGTTGCTAAAGACCATGGCTTGCTTTTAGTTAGGAAACTGGTTTCAGTCTGTTTGGAGCTCTTTTAAACTCCAGGCAGAACATATTTTTCTTCAGATTGATAATCATTAACTATGCCTATTCATAGTGATAGTGACTGTATATTGGACTGCTTACTTTTAACCTCTTCAGTTTTGTGCTAGAATTAAGCCTCTTGAAATGAATAATCTTTATGAGGAGCTTTTTCAGAAAAGAAGAAATACACTTCTAACTTGCTGTTTTCACTGAATTATAGACTGGAATCATAGTGTTATGATAGATTGAGTGAAGCCTTTGGAAATCATCTGTCCCAGTCTTGCTTGAAGTGCGTCCAGGTTCAAAGTCAGCTGTTTGTTGCTCAGGGCCATGTCCAATCGAGTTCAGAGCTTTCTGCAGCGATGTAGATGCCTCAGCCTTACTGTTTAACTTGTTTCAATCAATGTCTGACCACCCTCATGGTGGAAACATTTTTCCTTCCACTTCATTAGTGGTGCCCCATCTGGTTTAAAGAAGGGGATCTTGTGGACAAATCAAGAAAATCCAATATATTGCCCAGCAAACTCTCATAAGACCAGAGCCTAAATGTCCTATGTTTTATCTGGCACTGCCTTGTGATGTCATCTGCGTCTTAGAATTGCTTCAACTGATCTGCCGTTTGCCTTAAGTATCATTGTAATTTGTCATTAATTTAGAAGGATAAAATACCTGCTTTCCATTGCTGATATTTCTCTGTATTTTCCAGGCACAGATCAAGTCCCTTCACTTTTTCTTAGCTGTAGTGAAATTCTTCCTTTTGGGGTACATGTAGACCCCAGGCTGCTAATAGCAAGTATAAGATCCTTCAAACACCTGCTGCAGTGTATTGAAAAATGAATAGATTTTACCTTTTTAACCAAGAGTATTTTGAGTTCCCAGGTTCTGGCACTTTTTCACCTGTAGTTAAGTGTTTGCCACAAAATGAAAGTGTTATCTTAATGTCTATAAAATGAGGGTTTATATTCTTAGATAACAAGTAACAATGTACATGTTTTGTTTTATATGCTTATGTATTTTGGGGAGGGGGATGTATTTACCTTTATATACTAAATAGATCATTTATTAGTTACAGTGTTAAATGACATATAATGAATTATTTTACTACTTGCCAAACATTCTTGCACTATTTCTTGTGAGTCTCTGTAAGTAACTACCTGGGTAATACATAGAATCTTTTTGTTGAGATGAAAAGTAGTGGCCTATTGAGGTTTGTTTTGTTTTGTCATTATTTTTCAACAATCTTTCAGAATGATTGACTGGCTGTCCTGGCCTCTGGCTCAGCATGTGGAAACATGGGTGATTGCACTGCTCAAAGGACTGGCTGCAGTCCAGAAATTTACCATCCTCATTGATGTCACTCTGCTTAAGATTGAATTGGTATGTTGGAAGAGAACATTTCAAATTAGAGGAGAGGGAAAGGAATTTCTTACGGTTATGCAATTCTTTAGCATCATTTTTATTGCAACAGATGTTACTATTCTGTAATGATGATATAAATGTATTAGTAGCTTTCTGTTGCCTGTAAAGATTCTGTCTGTTTCAAAGGGTTGTGGATTTGGAGATCTGTTTACATTTTTACTGAAGTTTCACTTTCTAGATTTACTGAAATAAATGTGGATTTTTTTAGGTCTTTAATCGACTTTGGTTTCCTCTAGTGAGGCCTGGTGCTCTTGCTGTCCTTTCCCACATGTTACTTAGCTTTCAGCATTCTCCAGAAGCTTTTCATTTGGTAAGTTACTAAATAAATTATTTTTCATTCTTTGAAATGTCATTCACGTGTGATTTCTCAAGTGGGTGTAAAGAGTAATAAAATTGATGTGCTTGGATTTCCTCTGTTTCAATCAAGGTTCCAGACGTAGATTTCTGTGGCTCACATAACATGAGGCTTTCTGACTTAAAGGTTCAACCACTTAATGCTTGTTTCCAGTTATAGATTGTTCTTTCTGGTACGTATGTATTTCTGGTAGTAGTATCTGCGCACCACATTTTATCTTTGACCATATACTTCTGGAAATTAATTTCTCGTGGTGTGAAGTCTACTGATAAAGTTAGGCCGTGACTAGACTTTTAAAGTCCAACTACTTGGGGAAAACAGATAACAGGTTAGCTGCTATATATATATAACCTACTCACCCTGGATAGGTGCGTGAGACCAAGTAGTACTTCATTTTAACAAAGCTATGCTATCTGGGTTTCATTGTACAGATGGGCAAACTGAATTTTACTGTTTTTAATGGCCACTCTTCAAAATGCAGTTCACCAGTTCAAGTGGTAGATATTGGGGTGTGGTGATGACTGTTCTTATTAGTATAGCAAGATATATAGTGCCTTCCCTGTTCTCGTACTCTGTGTTTAGCTTAAAGGTTAAGTAAAATGTAGGTCTTTCGGACAACTGTAGTAACAGCCTGGCACACTGTTTTTCTAAGCTGTCCACAAGGTTCTTAGGCCTGAAGGGATCACAAACCCTTTGATTAATATCAGAGTAATTCTTTTATTCCTGTTACACTTTTTTAATGATAGAAGTCTGAAGTTTCTCTTTCCTCCCTCTGCTGCCCTAATCTTTACCTAGAATAGAAATTTGAGTCACAAATGAAAGAGCCAAGTAGCCTTGAATATGCTCAAAACATAAATATTTCATCTATTTCCTGTCTTGCTTTTCTCTGCTCCTGAGACAAAACATTCATGAGAAAAATGTAAAATGTGACATATTATTCTAGAAATAGGTGTTTGCTTAAACAAGGAAAACTTCTACCATAGGCTGCATACAGTTACTGGATAAATGTCTGTCTTCAGGACTTTGTGAATCATTTCCCTCCATTTTAAAAAACCTTCTTCGCTACCTTTTTTTTGGAGCTACTTCTGTCATTTAGTATCCTGTAATATTTTCACTTAAAATGCTTGTTTACTTTTTCATAAGAAATGGTCTGAACATCAGTTGGTCAAATAGACATTTGAAAAAGATAAATTAGGTTTTGCAATGCAATTGAATTAACATTCACTTTCCTGTGCTTGAGCATCATTATCATAAGTGACTTGGGTTTTTTTATAAAAGAAAAAACAGTCTTGCACTTACAATGTATCATGATGTGTACCATGGAATTGTAAAATCTACAGACATATCAAGTTTTAATTCAACCTCAATCCAGAAGTGGTACTTCTGTCTTTATTCAGAGTATAACTTTTAAGTATTTTTCTTAGAACGCTCTTAAGAATTTGCCTCAGAGCTGAGCCAAACAGAGTTAAGAACCTGTACTTTTTCTATTCTTCCCATGTGCTTTGTGCAAAGTTACCATATTTCAGATCTACTTTATGCAAATCTGATGGTTGGAGCTCAGTAGTTCCTTTCTCATTGATATGTTCTGACTCTGTATTACAGAGTTAGAGGGAAATTTTTCATTGCAACTTTCACAATTGACCCTGAGGTACATTGAACACTTAATCTTGGTGGTTTTGTTTTTAAACGGTAGATATCTTGCTTACCCAAAGAGTACTGTTTGTTTCTCCAAGTCATAAAAACATTCCTTATACTTGGAGAGCTGATATTTGTAAAAGCAACAAATGAGTATTTTGCACCTGTCCCCTTTGATGTTGTGTAGTATATTCATTCTTGTAATGGGTAAACTTTCCTAAAATTATGGTGTTCTTATTATTTCTGTTCTGTATTTCTTGTCTTTGCTACAAAAAAAAATCTAAGCTGATTTGTGACAAGTGAGTCCGTCCACTTTCACCGTTAATCTGTTTTGTCCACTCTGAAACTGACAGAGGTGTCTGAAGTATTTTTAGTTCACAGTGAGAAGCCCCTAGTCTTTGGGGCTGCATTGAACTAACCTTCTACTTGATGTTTTAAGAATAACATAAAAAAACCCCTCATGCATTTAAAAATACACGTAGAGCTGCACTGAAGAAGGGAAAGGAGGTTGAGTAAACATTTCTGATTTATGTCCAATTTAAAATAGTAAGGAATTAATCCTCAAATAGATGACCCTGTCTTTGGTAAGGTTTTGGCTTGTAAATTAGTTTGTTGAGCCTGGCTCCCTCACTAGGTGGAGCTGTGAGCCAGTTTTGGTCTTGTAAACTGAAATTGCCTTTATTTATCGGTTGGCTTCAGATCCCAATCATTAGATTCTGTAAAGAAAAATTTCAAGGTTTGTTTTAAAAACTGCATCAGTGAAATGGATACAGGGTACCTCATTGTTAGTGGTGGCAGAATACCATAAAAATTGCTGTTAATATCCTTAATAAGGTGAGTACTTTCGACACTTGACCGTTAATAAAATGCACATTAAGATTTTAAAGTTTTGGAACTTCACAAACTTATACGTGAGCTAAAGAGACCACTGAATAACTAATTGTGCTGTTTGAAATTTGTCATGAGTAAAGAATAATGTATGTGTTTCAAGTCATTGTTTCTCAATCGCTTATGTAAGAACAAAAGGCCCCCTAACGTTTGTCATGTGTAAAGTGGTAAAGCTTTCTGTAGCACACAAAAAAGGGAAAATGCAATTAACACCCTGTTTTGTTTTGTTTGTTTTCCCATTCAGATTGTCCCACATGTAGTCGGTTTGGTTCATTACTTCAAAAGAGATGGCTTACCTTCCAGTACAGCCTTTTTGATGCAGTTGACTGACTTGATACACTGTATGATGTATCATTATTCAGGATTTCCGGAGCTCTATGAACCCATTCTGGAAGCCATTAAGGTATATTAGGAACATTAAGAGGATGGAATGGTTTGCTTTTGTTTTTCCAAATATGAAAGGTGTAATTCCATAAATCTAAATTATTTAGAACTTCCCCAAGGAGAAAAGAGTGAACTGTGTAATCTAATGTCAGTTCTGTGTTTGGAATATGCTGCAAAAATCGTCCTGAGTGTCCGTGATAGGATTATAGCAGGCTTTAAGAGAATCCTGAAATGAGATCCTTTATTAAAAACATAATCCAATTTCTGAAGCTGCATGTAACTATTAATATACTTTTGTGAGGTTTATGCTAGGCATTTAGTTTCAACCCAAGCTAGAAACTGTAACTCTTCAAATATGAGTTCAGAGCA
This sequence comes from Megaceryle torquata, assembly GCA_024611175.1. Taxonomy (NCBI): domain Eukaryota; kingdom Metazoa; phylum Chordata; class Aves; order Coraciiformes; family Cerylidae; genus Megaceryle; species Megaceryle torquata. The sequence continues at coordinate 49,553 of JANIJG010021686.1, forward strand.
CTGATAGTATTGAAGAGAAGTTGGTTCTGAGGAGTACTTGTCATGTTGTTAATCTTTGGTTAGCTCCAAAACACCATTAAGTGCTACATATTTATACTGCACTCAGTATTCCATGCCTCTGTGGGTGAAGGATTCTGGCCTACACAGTTTCAAAGCAAAATTCAGCTTTTTTAGACAAATACTTGTGCTCACAATGCACTTAAAAAGAAATTGAAAACCCCAAAAGAAATAAAATTGGAAAAAAATACAAAAAACTAAAAACAACAACAAAAAAGCCCACCAAGGTATTACTGCTTGATTTCATAGCAGTAGTATTGCAGTTAAATATTTTGATGCTTAAAAAGCACCCATCAGTTTAATTCTCACTATCCTGGACATTATGCTTTCATTCTTATATTTTTTATTTGATGGAGCAGGAATGTATTACTAGCAGAACAAAGGATGCTTTAAGGGTCTGTTAAAGCTTGAAATTTGAGAGCTTTTGGTGGCAGAGAGGATTCTCTGAATATGCAGGTCCAAGGTAACCACCAGCCAGAAGCTCTGAAGAAGAGGGCTTGGGAGGGGTTGTGTATCTTTCAGTCTATCAGGGATAGTAGAACTCTGAAGGAGAATATGTGAGCAAGTGAAGTATAAGATGACTGAATGGCAGGACCTGTTATGAAAACAAATACAAAAACCTATTAAGTGTGTTAAATATTTCTCTTGTAGGATATGCCCAAACCCACTGAAGAGAAGATTAAGTTGATTCTCAGTCAGAGTGCCTGGACTTCTCAATCCAATTCTTTGCCATCTTATTTATCTAGACTTTCTGGAAAATCTGAAACTGGGAAGACAGGTCTAATTAATCTAGGTAATACCTGCTACATGAACAGCGTCATTCAGGCACTTTTTATGGCTACAGAGTAAGTTCTTTTTAACAGCTCTTGTCATTACAAATTGGCTCTTGCAGTTGTTGAAATCTTGCTTTTCACCACATATTGTTGTGTCCCATGGTCCCTCAGCTTGCTAGAGCTGAGTGGTGGGTCTCTTTGCACACAGTTATCAAGTGCTTTGTTCAAGTCCAGCTCTGTGAAACTAATTTCAGCCATTAAAAATCCTGATGCTTCTGTTGAGTAAGACATGTTCCTTTTTCCTCTTTGTCCTTGCTTCCTTCATTATTGCAAAAGGTAATGATGCTTTTGTTATAATCTAGAAGCTTCTTTCTATACTCCAGTCTTTCAGATGTCAGTGTTTAAAGAAATAGGCTTTTTTACAGTATTCATTCCTACTGTACAGTAGTTTCACAGAAATCCAAGTATTGAAGTGTTATATGTTTGTGTGTTTTCAATTTGAAGTAATTATCCGAGCTGGAGTGCTGACTATGTTGCTGTTAAATTTAGCAAGGAAATGAATGTCTCTCTCTTCTTTAAGTTTCAGAAGACATGTTTTATCTCTGAATCTAAATGGGTGTAATTCATTAATGAGAAAACTGCAGCATCTTTTTGCATTTTTGGCCCATACCCAGGTATGTCATTTTTTCATTTGCTCTTTTTTAAACCTAGATGTATATACCAGAGTTTAGGAACAAACAATGTCATGGGAGTCCTTTTGAGTATGTTAAATATAAATATGGTATGTTAGTAGAGGAATCAGTCTGCCTCCAAATGTTCAGACAGTGTGCAGGGATTTAAAGAAATCTAGATTTCATAACACAATGCTAAGATGTTTCACTCATTTTTATAAGTGGGCAGTACAGCTTTTCTTTGAGAAGCCAAAATGAAAAAAGCCAAGGAAGACCTGACTTGATAGGCAGTCTGCCCTTGTGTCATGTTCTAGGTTAAACAGTGACTTTCTGCAATGATTTTTTTACACTAAATTTTATTGTAGTTCAAATCCTAAGGGGAACTTTGCTAAATATTCAGAATATTTTGCTAGTGATAGAAAGACACTTTTGTTCTCTTTAATCAGTAACAATAAACTTGTTGTGAAGGGGATGTGACTGGATCACCTTAAAAATAAATTGGTATTTATGAAATAATGGTGTTCTGAAGAAATAAAACATTTTTAAGCTTGCCAGCAAGAATGGTAAGTGCTGTTTTGCATAGCATCTGATTTACACTTGCTACACATTGAAAATTGGCCTGCAGGATCCTCTACTTTTATCTTTGCACTAGACTTGATTACTGCAAAATTAATGACACTCTCTTGCTATGATTAAGTGATTTAAATGTTTATGTACTATTTGTTTCATACAGTTCCTCTAGAAAAATGTAGTTCAAAGTTCAGTGGTCTATATAAAAATAATCAACTTTTTAAGTAGTTCTTATGTAACCTTGTCTGTCCCTCTCTTACATGAACAGAGGGAGGCATATGCTCCTAGAATTTTCTTTGAGGCTTCCAGACCACCATGGTTCACCCCTCGATCCCAGCAGGATTGCTCAGAATATCTCAGATTCCTGCTAGACAGGTACAGTTATTGTGCCATTAATGGAAATTAATCTACAGTCTTATCACATCATGTTGAACTCATAGGAGCAGTCATGTAACAGTTCCACGCACAAGTGGGGACCAGAAATTTCAGGCCTTATTCCTGACCATCTCTGGTTTTCTGCATGGTCTATGAAGCAATTTTCTTCGTTGGCTTAATGTGTGGTAAGGTCTGGGTACCATCTTGTAGTCACAACATTTAAAGGAAGTTATAGTGGTAGTCATGTTCCTTTTTGGTTTTTTTACTAATCTGAGCTTGGGGGTTATGTTAGTCATGTTGTATAATGAATGTGGCTGCTGAAAGCAGCTTAGTTGTGTATCTGGAACTTCATGTTGGTAGACAGCTATATTTTATACAGGTCAGATACATCATGAAGAGATGTACATGCATTTATAGCCAGTTTAATAAATAAGCACATTTCACTGTGCTTCAGAAAAAAACCCCGAACTAAAAAAAAAAATACTTGAATTTTAAATTTGTTGGTTTATTTAAATATTGTATTTACTATATAAATAGTAATATATTATAAAATTACTAAATTTTAAGTTTTGGGTGGTTATGTGGC
>JANIJG010021687.1:4423-21160 GCA_024611175.1 Megaceryle torquata
ATTTTTGTGGTTTTTTTGAAGCTGCTTTTCTTAAAAAAAATGAAGAAAAATTAGAATAAAAGCAATGTTGGGTTTAAAAAAAAAAAAAAAAAAAAAAAAAAAAACAACCAAACAACAAACCAACCCCCCCCCCCCAAAAAACCCAAAAAAACCCAAAAAAACAAAACCCAAACATTTTTTGGTATTCCACTTTTGAGAAATATCAATTACTTATGTTTATATATAGGAGGACAAGAAGGTATTTCTTGTGTAGGCACCTTAGGCAAGATCTTCACACAATGTTAAATATTTTCACACAGAATGATTTTCTGCTCTTTCTTAACTTAGATTAAATTTTGGTTTTTAGTCTGTGTTAGTAGGCTTTAAGAAAAATACATTCTTCATCCATTTCAGTGCAGGTATTCATTGCTCTCGAAGCTTTAAAGGAGAGAACAGCTATTGCATTCATCAGAGCTGAGAAGCTTCTAAGCTTGATTACTTTATTGCATGGGCAAGAGTCTGTTTGTTAATGTATTGATACAATGCTGACAATATAGGTATTACAGGTTTTTATTGATTTATGATTTCTGTGGGTGGATAAAACTGAGAGCTTAAAAACATAGTTTATAAATTAAATTATCATTTGTAGAAATGTACTTCTGTGTTTTAATCTTTTTAAGGTTTTGGCAGAAAAAGTTCACATGAGAGCTCTGTCAATAGCACAGAGAGTAAAATTGTTGCAACAAGGACTTAATGACAGATCTGGTAAGTGATCATATTTCTCACCATCTTAATACAAATGTTTAAATGATCCCAAAACATTAGAAAGTATATTCTCTTATGTGGAAGCTGAGATGGCAATAGTAGGGAGCTCAAAGGAAGTTGTGAGGTACCAGGAAGTGTTTAAACACAAGAAATTCCATTTGCTATTTTATTTTTCCAGTACCCTTATAGTGGACAAACTAGAAAAGGATTGCACTGTCAAAACAATTCAAGGCTAGCAAGCTCTAAAGTAGGACCACGTGCTATTAAAATTAAAAAGCAACAATGTAATGAAACACAGAAGTAGAAAAATGTAATTATTTATATGCTGCATTTTGAAACATATTGTATTACAGATATTTTTGTAACTAATATATTAAAGAATTGTTTGGTAAGTGAACATGTTTCTGGTGTGTTTTTTGGAAAGAATTCTCATCTGGTTAGTGTTTTGCTTGAATTAAAAAAAAATTTTTGATGCTCATTTCATTATGAAGCAGCTTTATTCTTTTTGATTTCTTCTGTACTGTATCATTTTGTATATAAAGAGCCATTCAGAATGTATCCATAATTGTGTGTGGTGGCCAAAAGTTCAAAAGGTCACATGCATCAGAGTGGAACAATTTTGGCCTGCCTACATATAATATGGCTTATTATTTATTTTTTCAACAATAGCAATTGTATACATAAATTTCAGAATAAAAGCTTGACAGTTTTATTAAGTGCTACTCTGTTATCCACATACTATGTTTGGCAAGTCTGGCTTAAGCACTGTTGAATTTTACTCAATTTTCCTTGCTTAGTCACGTGCTGCTTGTGAGCTGCGACAAATATGGCCTATGTAGATATTCACTTAGAGAACAAGACAAAAGTACTGTGTTCATTCGTAACTGGAGCTCTTAAAGTTGTGTCTTGTATGCACGTGGGTGGTGTTTGGTTTTTTGATCAGGCTTTCTTTTTGACTAGTTGAGGATTATATTAGTATGATCTTGACAGCAGAGAAAAGATCACCTGAGTGCTTTTTTTTATGCTCTATAGTACTACACTGAAGTGATGTCAAGTCCCAGAAGTCATCCTTCTGTAAAATTAATTAGCATTTTTCCCCCACATATTCTGTTTTATAGTAGTCTAATGACATTTGTTGGTTTTGTTTCTGAAGTCTAGCAATGGAAAAACCCATTTTCTGAATTACCATTTCTTATCAGTATACTAGTTTGTTCTTCGACCTAGCTGGCTGCTTCTTGTTTGCTGGCTGCCACCCTTCTACTTTCCCAATAATACTTGGTCTTCACAGATAATTCTTTTGTCTTAGGGTGAATGCATTTCTGGCTTAGTAATCTTTCAAAACTGGGAGGAGGGTACCTTCTATTTTTTAACTCTGATCCTTCATTTGTTGGGAGCAAGGATTTGTTGTATTCCCTTACTGAGATGGTACAGCCTTTCTATGTGACCTATATTTCAAGTGATGTTGAGGTGTTCAACATAAAGAGCTGCCTTTTATGAACCAGAGCAGATACTTTCACATTTAGTGTCTATCTCTTCCTTAGGATGATTCTTCACCTATCAAGGACTTGTTCTTTTTCTTGACACCTAGAATCAGAAGAGAAAATATCTGCCAGGTTATGTAGTCTCACTGATATTGATACCGTAAACTCTTTGCTGGGCATTAGAGCTTTATATTCCAAATTGGCTGCATTTATACATGCATCCACTAGTATTCGTCATTTTGATCTGTTTTGCAAATTCTATAACCTTGAATATGTATCACTTTATTGACTTTATCTGAGTAACTTCCAAGCTAATGAGAGGAGCCTGCTCAGTCAGGGTTGTTAGGTTGAAATTTTGGATAATTTTCCATATTGGGTTAAGATCAAGGCTTTATAATTAAATAAGACCTAGAAGAGATAATCCAGATTCTGCTTAGTTTTACTTTTCAAGGACTCGGGAAGTGATCATCCCCTGCGCTCAGCACTGGTAAGGCTGCATCTTGAATACTGTGTTCAGTGTTGTGTTCCTCACTACAAGATAGACATTGAGGTGCTGGGCATGTCCAAAGAAGGGCAACAAAGCTGGTGAAGGGTGTAGAGAGCAAGTCTCATGAGGAGCGGCTGAGGGAACTGGGTTTGTTTAGCCAGGAGAAAAGGAGGCTTAGGGGTGACATTATTGCTCTTTAGAACTATCTGAAACGAGGCTGTAGCAATGTGTATCAGTCCCTTCTCCCAAGTAACAAGTGCTAGGGCAAGAGGAGATGACCTCGAGTTGTGCCAAGGGAGGTTTAGACTGGACATTAGGAAAAATTTCTTAACTGAAAGGTTTGTTAAGAACTGGAACAGGCAGCCTCGGGAAGTGGTGGAGTTACCATCCCTGGAGGTCTTAAAAAGTTGTGTAGATATGGCACTTAGGGGACAAGGTTAATGGTGGATGTGACTGTGTTGGGTTAATGGTTAGACTGTGTGATCTTAAAGGTCTTTTCCAATCTAAATGCTTTTGTGATTCTACAACTTACTAGTATATGCTTTTCACCTTCTTGGAAAGGTTTCTCATTCTTAGGACCTTAATTTATCTCTCTCCAGGCCTATTTAGAGCACTTTGAACTCTTCACTATATTTGTCTTTATTATCTTAAGGAATGTAGAAGAGGAAAGATGAATGTTGTCAGTGTGTGTAGACTTTATTTCTCTTATTGGATATTGTTTTCTAAAAGATGCTAAGGCTATACTTGTCTTGCTCCCTAGTTACTACGTTTTTACTTCCACCAGACTATTAGCCTTTCTACTTCCTTGCTTAAATGTGTGTGTATGTATTGGTGATGTACATATTCTAGATCTTCCCATAAATACTTTTAATCTTATTTAGTAGTATGCTACTGATCCATAAAATATCTTTGTTGTGGCAATGGGGAGGAGAGACTTAAAGTGTCTTTATGTCAATTTTGTAATGCTGTTAAATATCTGAAATAATGCAAGAACTCTGTGTGGCAGTTCAGACTAAAGGTCTTTACAGTAGTATCCTGCCTCCAAAAGTGGCCAATTTGTAAATGCCTGAAACAGAGCAGGTAGTAACAATAACAATGTTTCCCCAGAGTATTTCCATGCTCTACAAGAGTTTATGGCTTGTAGATTTTCCGGATTGTGGTGCTGTCTGTAGATTTAACAGATTTTTGGGTAGAGGGGTGTTTTTTATTCAGGGGGGTTAAGATACATTGCTTCAAAAATGTCGTAGTGCTCCATAGGTAGTTCTTGTTTAACTGTTGGGTTTCTTATTTTTAAAGTAACGTTAAGTTCAACTATATATTAACATTTCCAAAAAGCTTCCTATAGAAAAATGAGTTGTGGAAGTATGTTGGAAACTTTGTATTTTTGACCTTTAGTATTTTAAATTATTCAATTCCTCTATCACTAGATGCTGTTAAGGAGGTAATGAGTAAGAAGCTGCTTCGAGCCTGGTTACAAATGAGTGAAGGGGATGTTTTAGAATTCCTTCATCGACTGGATGTGGAAAACTGCCCAGAAGTGGCTATTCCAGTACTAAATGCTGTGTTTTCATTATCTCCACTTCATGACTTTGTGCAAAACTGTAAAAACCTTGATAGCAGGTATGCAGATCAGTTTTCATTTCCAAGAGATTAATATTTTCTATAAGAATAGTAAAGGTTGTATATAAATGGAGAGTAGAGTAACTTACTTGTGATAAAAGACTGATATTAGAGTGTAAGCCATGATATCTCCCTTGTGTTTGTGTACTTCAGTATTTTGGATATTCTTTTCTTTTTTTGAAAGATTGCCAGCTGAAAATGATTATGCCAGATAAGTAAGAGGAAAAAATGAAAAGTCTTCGAGCTTCTTGTTTCATGAACACTGCAAAAATCACACTTCTAGACTTTAACAGGAGACAGTAAATTAATAAACTAAACAAGATTTTCTATGAGTAATAACAGTTAATGTGGTTTATTTCCTTTACTGTACAGCTTATAATGAAGTCAGTGCTCTCTACTCTACCCCCAGAACTGTAATTTTATTTCTTTTAACCTGTGGTACTGAAAAGCTTGTTTTCTCCCATTCTTCCCTCCTCTCAGTAATGCTTCTGGTCTTTCTCCCATATTTCCTTGTCCTCTTTGGCTTCCCTCTGTCCTTTTTGCTGAGCTAGAGGCAGCACAATTTGGGGCTGGTTCAGTTATCCATGAACTGCTTGGAATATCAATCAGAATTATTTGGCTTATGTTTCATCTTCTATTAATGGAGCTTGACAGAAGTTGCTATCTTTGAGGCTGCTTTTCCTGTGTGTAATGTTTGGTAGACTTTGACTGAGTTCCTAAGCTATGAAGAAGATAGTGTGATGAACATTAAGATCCATAAAGCAAAAATGAAGGGGGGGTGTGGGGTGTGTGGAATTAGAAATTGTAGGAAATTGCTGACAGAGGCAAAAAGGTGAGAAGAGCGAGCTCAAGTTAATTGAGGCAACCAGAGTGGGATGATTATTAACAGTGGTAGGAGTCTAATCTCAGATGATAAATGACAAATTGTCACCGATTAGAAAGTGATAAAAAACTCCTTATTCTGTATTTTGGAGGTAATTGTGTAATGTCACCATATGAAGTGGCTTGCAGTCTAGTAGTAGCTTATGACAAATTATTTGAAATCAGTAGATGCTACATACATTGTACTCCAAAGCTATAGATATGGGCTTTTCTGTCTTTAAAAAGCATGAATAATGGTGAAGTAACTTTCTTGCATCCTCAGGAAATGTGCCAATATCTTAAGAGGTTCAAAGGGAAAAATTTTTGTAGTTACAGACTTGTCAGTATGACTTTGATCCTGCATGAAATGAGGCTTCCATTCTGAAAGACTGGGCTGAGAATTTTTTTTTTTTTAGTATTAGATCTGTTAGACTAATGACATTTTGACAAGTGAGTGACATTATTCAGGTTGTAATGATGCTGTTTGATTTATGGAAAATATTAGGCTTGTCCTGGTATGATATTTCTGACTGAGTGATTTCTGACTTGCTTGAGTGATGTGGTATAATGATAAATGTTTAGATTTTTGAAGTTTACGAATTCTGTTTGTTAAATTTACTTTTAAATAAAGACTTGTCATATTAATGGGAAACCATCAAATGATTGTTTTCCATCTACATGTTGCCGGGGTTTTCTTTGTTTCCTTTCTCTTTTATTTCTGTGTGTGAGGGGGCCTAAGAGAAAACCAAAATTGTTATTGGTAGTTTGCAAGTAAAACAGTATTCAAGGCACTGAAAAGTACTGTTACCAGTCATAACTTTGTTTTTTCTGTTTTGAGGTAGAATTAATGCACAACTTAGTGTTCTGCTTCTGAAAACAAATATTATATGCCATGGTTAGCATGGAAAAGACCATGATCGTAAAAAGGAGTGGGGGTCCTATGGCTGGTAAATGGCACATGAGCTTAGAGATGCTGAGAAGCAGTTCTGTTACTTTTTGCATCTGATGTACTATGATTGCTAATTGAATATTGTGTCTTGCATTAAGAACAGAAGAAACAATTTATGAACATAAGCTGAAAAATAATTTAATGCATTTGTTGCATTTCTGCACATTAATGTAGTTCAGTTTCCCTGACTTTTTTTACACTGAAAAATCAATGCATAATAGAGTTAAAGTACTTGGGTGGTAGCTGTAGGTCTGAAGGGCAGAGCACAATCCTTCCACAAACTGATAAGAACAGCCTTGATTTAAAATATTAAGAAGTGCAATGTACTGAGAGGCTCAGGCAGCTCCATGTCCTCCCTTAAGAAAGAGGAAGTTATTTTTGTCAGTTTTTAAGTATTTCTGTGTGCAATAAGTTTGACAGGATTTCATTTTCATTTCAGGAAATTTATTTCTGTGCATTTGTTGTCTTTTATCCTATTTTATTTACCAATCTAATTATTTATTTTTGTATAGAAAACTGATTCCACTGGAAGACTTGACAGCAGAGAATGTGTTATATTGGAGATGTCTTTGTGAATATCTAAAATCAAAAGGTGAAGAATGCGAAGCTTTACTAGAACAGATGTTGCCAGAACCAGCTATATATGCAGGTTATTTATTAAGGTACACTGCATTTAAAAATAAATATCTTATTTAAGAAGAATAATCTACTACAATAGATTATTTATTTCTTTATAAATAGAGAATATTTCTTTTATTCAACTATTGAGATTTTTCTCTAAAGCCAAAGTTGTGCTTGAACAGTGAAATTTTTTTTTTTTAATTAAAAAAAAATTTTTTTTAGATTTTGGAGAGAATTTACTCAAACAAAAACTGTAACAAGCAAATTTATAACTTGAAAACAATTTTTAGAATGTCCTTTCTCATTAATTATTAGCAAGGTGGACTGTTAGATCAATAGCATGTAATTCTTTGCCATTTAATATAATAGAATAACTGTTCTGTAATATGCAGCTATCCTTTGTCAATTTATTATTATTTATTATTATTATTCTTATGTGGGATGCTGTGTGTTTGCAAAGAGCTTGCAGAAAGAGGTCTTTTAGATCCTGCAGAAGCCAAAACTGTTTTCATTGTTGTAATTTGTGAAAATAAAGTAAAATTTGGCTGCTGTCCCTAAGAGAAGTGTTTCTAAAGTGATAATTCATTCTCTTCTGTTTCCCCTGCCCAGGCAGGCATACTTCCCAAAAACTTATATTTGAAGGCAGTGACAGAACTGCTAAATGAGCCAATTACAAAATATATAATCCCGGGGTCGGGGGGGGGGGGGGGGGGGGGGGGGGAGGAAGGTATGTCCATTACATCAATCCTTTTAACGTAGTGAAGAAATGTAAACTGTTTTTTATCTTAGTGGGATACTTTAGTCTTAACATAAAATCTGAACAGAATTTATATTTGTGAGCATGGAGTTTGCTGAGAAATCTTAACTGAGGTACTGTATTTGCAAAATGTAGTGTAATGCTTCCTGAAATGATTATAAATCAAATTTGCTGCAAAATGCATTTCTTTGGTAGATGTTTCAAATTAAAAATATACATATTATTTTCTCACTTCCGTGGGTGTAGTATGCTAGTATTACTTAAAGAAATCATTGCTACTTTTCAATGTGGAATGTGCCAACATGCTTCATACACATTTTATAAATGAAGCATCTGTGCTTCCTTAATTTTGAAATGTGGATCCACTCCAATGTGTGTAAATTTATTTATTCATAATTAATTGAAGAGTCCATAAAACATTTGTTTTCCCCCAAAAATTGTTTTGATACAGTCTTACTCATAATGCCTTTAATTATCTCTTAAGAAAGAGGCTGAGTAAGATTAATTAGGTTTGCTATTACTTTGCTATTTGTAGTTATGATTGTTGAATTGTTCATTGATGAGCTGTTGTTTCAGGAAAGATTTGCAATTGTACAATCCAGGTCTTTATTTGCATGATGAAATCAGTCATATCAGTCAGGAGAAGCAAGAAACTGTGAGTCATTGATACATAAGGGAAAAATGCAGGACAGTATGGTTCATTTAGGTACTTCACTATTATCTGGTACAGGAAACATTGTTAAATGATCAGAAACAGCTGCCTACGTTGTTGTAATTTCAGATGTTCTTAAATGACAGCTATGTGCAAAGTTTTTGTCCTAACTTTGAAGAAATTTTTAAAGTTTGATAAATTTAATGAGCTGTTGGTAAATTGTATCTGCAAAACTCTGGTAAAAATCTTTATCACAGCTTATATCAGTATTTGAATTTTGTGTTACATCATGTTCAGTATGGAATTTTGTACACCATGTTTCATACCAGATTTTCTAAACATCTATGCTCCCATTGATGGGTAAAATTATGGCAAAAGAGCAATGAGTCTAGAAAAATAAAGAAACTGAACAAACTGATTATACGTTCCATGCTATGTGGCTGAGTGCATCTGACAATAGATTATAGCTATTGTGCTTGATCAGATAAAGGATTTAAAATTCACTGCGCTCTAATGATTTTCTTGTTTAGTTTTGTAAGCAGTATAACACTTATGAACAGGTAGAAGAATATGTGCTATCTAACTATGAAATACTAGTTGTATATATGAAAAATGGTACATGTGTACGCTTATTCCTAAGATGCTGCCTTTACTTAGGGGTGTAGAACTGAAATTGCATGTACAAGCATAACTGTAATGCTGTGTTTCTTATTTTTTGCATTCTCATGGAAGGGATTGTTTTAATCAAGTGCATTATTTTTAAACTTTACATTATTTGGTATAAATGACTTTCTGGAACTATTAATCTATGAAAAGAACATTAATTTTTTAGTCTAGTAACTAAGGTAATCCCTTGTTCGTACAGGACAGAAAAGTGGTGGGGTTTGGGGCAGTGTTGGTTTTTTTATGGTGGTGTTTGTTTTTATCTTATTTTCCAACAGTGATTCTGAATGTAATTATATCTGTTCTATTTGGATTCAGTTACATTCAAAATATGCCAGTTCTTAGTGAAGAACAAAGAGAAGACTTTAATTGTTTTGAAAACCTGATGACAAAAGAATTTATAGGCCAGCAACTGATTCTTATCATAGACTGCATGGATACCACAGAAGAGGGAGGAAGGTAAACTTAAATATAAAATTATTAGGCTTATGGTGCTTATGCCTGTGGAGAGGTGTAGAGTCTCTGTTGAGAAAATAACCCGATCAAACAGACAAAATACAATTCGGATGCTACTTGGAAAAAAAGGCACAGTCTCTTTAATGGAATTGTTCCCCAAAGTGTGCCAAATATTGTCTGCTTACTTTTATGGAAAAATGAGTTTCAACACAGATAGAACTTTGTTTGGGGAGAACAAATTCAGTTGTTTTCATAATGTATTCTTGAAATTATGAAGTTATAAGACTGTTCATTTGGAATGTAGTATATGAAAATTAAAAGCAGATAAATGGATTATTCCTCAGCAGGTGACTTGTAGTAAGTATCCTGTGTGGGGGTTTTTTATGCTTTTAATCCCAGTCTGCTAAAGCCTAAAATGTTACAGATGTTTTTGATTCCAAACTGAATTGGAGTGTATTAACTGAGTCATTCCTATACTCTGAACAGCCTTTTAATGTGAAGTAATAAGAGTGAATGAATTTGGAAGTTCATACCATCATAGGCATTTCATAAAAAAATGCAGTTCTGATAGTACAAACACAGCAAGCTTCAAACTCTCAGTGGAATGCATTATCTCTATCAGGCTGGCAGGATAGATTAACTTGTAATTTTATTTTATTTTTCAGTTTCCAGACAGATAATATCTATGAAGGCATTCTGCATTATTGATACTCTTATTTCCTACTCTTATGACCTTTCATTGGACAGCAGTGATTCCTGATTAAAAAAAAATCAGCATTTTCTAATCAAGAGAAATGAGATAATATTAGGATAAGACAAACATTGCTAATAAGCAAATATTTTCAGGAGTTAATATAGCTATAGAGAAGTTTAATTTATAGGGTATTATAAAGTCATCCCACTACCTCAAATTGGGTAAAATATTAACCTGTGTCTTCCAGTTTCTTGACTAAGCAAACACAATTTTTTTTTTTTTATCTTCAATGCAGAAAGCAACTGTTGGTTACTTTACAAAAGATTCTCATGCTACCTGAAACTTCAACGGCCTTTATATCTCCACTTGTGGAAAGATTACTCAGTATTGTTAAAGATGATGATAGAAGGATTCAAATTGTAAGGAATTCTAAAGGCTCATTGTTTTCTAGGCCCTACCTTCCTTGTATATCAGACAGCCTTCACAAAGCATTGTAACAGAAATATCAGGAGCTAAATGCTTTTCCAAACTAAAAAGATTTTGTCCTGCTCCTCTCATCTCTTTTTTTTTTTTTTTTTTTTTTTTTTTTTTTTTTTTTTTGTTAAGCATAGCTGCATTTTGTGGTGGTCTAAAGATGTTTATCTTGAGAGATTTGGCAGGTGTTATAAATGTAATCCTCAAATTAGGCAAGTATTGCACTTTGACAGCCTGTTTCAGAATACTTTGTCATATTTGATTCAAAGTGAGTATAATGTACATTTTGTACATTCCCAGGTTTCAAGTTTATCTCCTTTTACTGAGATAGGTACTAAAAACCCTTGCAAGAAAAGTGTTTTATGTAGTAGAATCTTTATATATATCATAATTATTTAAACTCAACTCCGAAGAAAATAGACCGTTGTTTCTGGTGACAGTTAGTGACTGTGAAATTGTAGCATAGACACTGCTTAACTTACTCAGGGATAGGATGTACAGTCTTGTTTTATTGCTTATGTACCAAAATAGCAGAAAACACTAGACTTTCATAGTTAGACTATGTATTGTCAAATAAAGGTTTTATTTGCAGTGAATTAGTTGTTAATGAAAACTGCAGAGCTGTTCATTACTTTTTCAGAAGAATGATATTTTAAATTTGGAAAAGTTAAATGCTTAGTATCTGACATCTGAGCTGAAATTAATGGTACTAATATACTGTTTGTAATTAAAGGTTGCAGAAATTATATCAGAACTTCGTGAGCCAGTTGTTACAGTCGACCAGCCTGTTGATCCTGCTGAAATAAGAAAGCGAGAGCTTAAGGTAAGCAAATTTTAGGTAACCAGAAAAATATTTTTTTTAAGCATATCCATCTGGCAAGAGTTTTATATGGTAATTTCTGGCCAGTGCCAATAGTATATTGTTGGCTAGTACAACAAAGGTTATGATATATTAATTTTCTCTTTACTTTCTATTTCAGTTGGCTGAAATAAAAGTGAAACTTTTTGAAGCAAAAGGTGCTTTGGAAGAATGCATTACTCTGCAGGATTTTAATAAAGCATCAATATTAAAAGAGACAATAACTGAGTTAGAACACAAAAAGAATGAACTGATAAAAGAAGCAGAGCAACCTGAAATCAAAGAAACCCATGTGGAGAAGGTATCTTCCTCTCCTGTATTCCCAAGTGCTGGTTATGTTTTAATGTTTTTTCATAGTTACATAAGAAAGTGTAGTTTAGCCTTGTCATCTAACTTTTTTTTTATTGAAAATGAACACTTATGGTATTACTGTTCTCCTTCTGCACTTGTAGAAACTGATGGTATGCTCTAGCAAAAAATGAATTGCAGTTAAACTGCTCTTTTGTCCGTCAGTAACTAAATAATTCTAAAAGGGTCCTGTTTTTACTGCATACTCTTAACTAAGTGAAAACACTGACCTGAGTCTCTTTTCATTATAGTTCATAGGCAGATTTTGGTTAATGTTCTTGCACAACAAATGTGTAATGGACAAGATATGTTTGAGTAGGGAAAGACAACGATTCATGTCCCTATTCTCCTTATCAGAGTCACCATTTGTATTAATAATATTATTTTTCCTTTTCCCTGATCCACATAAAGAATGATCCTGAAACACTGTTGAAGTGTCTGACGATGTATTATGAGCTTCTGAAGATCATGTCCCTTTCTAAAGGAATTGATCCAACCACTAAAGAAATCGTTGAATCTCTGGTATGTAGTAATAAATATTGCTATAATAAAAATGTATACATCATAGCTGGCCCTTTGCTGCTGGTAGGATGGTCTTTCGTTATTTTACAGTCACTTTGCTGTATCTGTAGTGCTGTGTCTGGTGCTTTTAAGCCTTCCTAGAACCTAGTGTCTTGGAGGTGCAGTGCAGATACACTGCTCTGAGCTCTTGTGGCAGAGAGATACTAAAATAAAACACGAATATGGTGAGTATTTGACTTACGCACCACAGTGTTGGACAGTGTTGAGTTACACTGCGCAAAGTATGGTGCTTAGGCATCTACTTAATGTCCTTGCTGGTACTTTAGTGACATGTTTCGGGATATCTTACATGATTTGGGATATCTTTGTTGTTTGAACTTGAACTCTTTAGTAAATGCAAAGTCATAAAATGATGTCATTGTAACATTCACATTGTGTTTAGTCTGGCTTTTCTTTTGTGTGGATTTTTACCATTTGCTTTTCAAAACCTTTGCAATTCCATTAAATTGGCATCTTTATTTTGCAGTTTAGGACTGTTGGGTCTTTTTTTTCTCTGCAAGAATACTGATGTCTTTTATGAAGAAATGTAGGGGGTTTTTTGTTGTTGTGTGGTTTGATCCTCCCCCGTGAGTGGTCAACTCAATTTTGTTTGAAAACATATTTATTAAAAACAAACACAAAGCAAAACACTCATGATTTTTGCCATTATTTTATTTCAAACAGCATATTTAACCTGCTTGTGTTTATATCTAGATAAAGAGTATTTACTACTTAACATTTTCAAAAAGGAATAATTTTTAGTTTCAGGGTAAGCTCATTTTAGTAGTAATTTTTTTATTTTCAGTTTGTATTTCTACTACATTTTCAGTTTGTATTTCAACTATGAAGTCTAATATTATTGTTTCCAGATACTTCCTGGCATAACTAATGTCCATCCAGCTGTGAGAAATGTGGCAGTTCTGTGTTTGGGCTCCTGTGCCCTTCAGAACAAAGAATTTGCCCGACAACAGCTTGCATTGCTGTTACAGGTAAAATGTCTGATGGGAAATGGAACGATGGTCTCTGTGACTTAGATACAAGACTAGTTATACTTACTATAATAAGCTATTCTATGTAGTTACATTGAGAACTGGTGAATCCTGATTTCCTAAAGATCTGGAGAGAGTAGTTTCATCTAGGTTTTTATGATGTTTAATAATATTCAAGCTTATACTGTATGCAATAGTAACATGCCTTTCCTTTGTAAGGTCACCTCTTGTCTTGAGAGTCTGTAGGAATTCTTTATCTGCAAGGTCTCACTTTCTCTCTGAATCTGCATGAAATCAGTCGTATTCAGATGGTTACGGAATTGTGCAGATTCTTTTTATGATGTTGTAACACTGCCTTCCTTGGGAAACCAAACTAAAAATCCGATGGTGATTGTTTTTGCATTTCAGTTACATGATTACCGGTGATCTTGGGTGTCCAATTTAATTTCTGAATTATTAATTTTATATGGCTTAAGGAAGAGTTCCTCATTAGAGGATAAAATAATATTCAAACCAGCAGATGATAGCATGGCCTTACATACATGGATATGGCAATGTTGGATACCGTAATACCTACATCAGCCACTGTTGTGGTATATGGTCTGATGCTGAGCTAATTATAAAAAGATGACACTTGTTAACTTTTCACTCCCTGTCTTCAAGAGAAGTATAGGTGGCCATTGTACTCTAAGAACATGTTTATGTACACACTGAAGAGAACTGACAGCAGATGTTGAGATTATATGTTTGGTTTAGATGAGAGGATAGAGCTGTCAGTCACCATAGTAGGAAAGCTTTGGGTTCCTAGAAACTTTGCTTATTGTATTGCTGTTAATTTGCCTTTGAGTATGCCTCATTAAAAATCAGTTTGTTTAGGGAGGATTTCAATTGTTTTAGCAACTTAGAATTTAGACTTCAGTAATAAATTTCTGTAGGTACTAAACCACATATTCTTTGTGCAGGCTGCATTCAAAACCAGGGTATTTGGCTAAACAGATCTAGGATGTATGATTTTTATTTAAATGTTAATTTGAAATGTATAGTAACCTGTGCAAGTTTGATTTGGATTACTATCTTGCTTCCTGCTGCCTTTTTATATACTGTTTATTTTAATTAAACTATACAGTATTTCAGAGCAGGGATTGTCTAATGTATTTTTTCTGTGGTGCATAACACTATGGAGTTACTATACGCAAAAAGACTTTCTGTTTGTCCAACGTATGTTTAAAAGTTGAAAAACACAATCGCACACATACATGCTCACTCTGAGTGAAATTCAGTTGATTTTATGTAATAAAAATTGCATATATAACGATAAATTAGTTTCCAGACTGTATTACAAATTGAGGTTTAAAGGTGTATCATGCCTTAAAGTCTAAAATTTGTCCCAAGTATTATAAAGTTCCCCAAATTAAACAATGTCATTAAAGCAAAAAAATCTTATTAGCTTAATGTTAACACTGGTGATCTACTGTAAGATGATGTATGCATTTTTCTTAATATAGGTTTTACAAATAGATAACATAAAGGTAAAGCTCAGTGCTTTAAAGGCAATCTTCGATCAACTAATGCTCTTTGGGATTGAGCCATTTAAAGCCAGAAGAGACAATGACTCTCAAAGGGAAGATGAACATAATAGAACTGAAAATTGTGAGGAAGTAAGTAAATCAATAGAGGAGGAAGACAATGCTACGATTCACAGCCTTCTGCAGCTTCTTTCTGGTCTCTTAGACAGTGAGGTAAGCAGTAATCTAAAATTTGCCTTAGTTTTGTTTTAAAATTACTTTTGCAGAAGGTTTACCTTTGCATTAAGTTGCATGTGAATATTACACTGTGTGTAATTGAAATCAGTGGTCTACAGTTAAAACAGTTGTCCTAGAAAATGACTACAGCTTTTTACAGGTACAGACTGATGTTACTTTTGAGCAAGCTTTGAATTCTGTGCAGGTAGAAATATGTGAATGTAGAGAATTAATTGGCAAAGTAGAATGTAGACTATTATTATAAAGTATTAGTGAAAAATGCTGTTGCTGATGTATTGTATACATGATCCAATTCTTTCTTCAGTTTTCAGAACTTAGGACAGAAGCTGCAGAAGGTATTGCCAAACTGATGTTCTCTGGGAGGCTGATTAGTGCCAAGCTTCTTTCTCGTCTTATTTTGTTGTGGTATAATCCTGTGACTGAAGATGATACTCGGCTTAGACACTGTCTAGGAGTTTTCTTCCCTTTATTTGCTTATGCAAATAGGTACGTCCTTTGTAAATTATTATGTGAAAGTATACATTGGTCTAGCAGCTTTAGCTATCTTTTTCAATCTTGCATAAGTAGAAACAGCACAAATGCAAATGAGACCTAAAGGTCTAGTTCAACCTCCTATGCATATTACTTTTGAATGTACATAATCTCAATTTTTGGCTACTGTGAAGACTTTTTGTTAATTCTCTCTTATCCCTATGGACTACCACTTTTTTTTCCCCCTTTCCTAAGCCTATAATTGAAGCTTTTCTTCAAGATAGTGAATAAAAGATGAATTTGAAAAGATGGCTTTATTTATGCAGTTGAACAAATGAAGTGTGACTAAAAGGTAGCTAGCAGGACTGCTTAAAAGAAAAAAAAATTGGTGTCCAGCAGATATCAAAGCAGCAGTCTGGTTGTGGTTTGGGTTTTGCTTTTGTTTTGTGTTTTTGTTTGTTAATTTTGTTAATACTCCAATCTCAATTCACAGTAGGTTCAAAATCTCCTGTTTATTTTGGTAGTGGACAAAGGAAGTAGAGAGCTGATGTATATAGATAGGAGCTTAAATAGTGATTCTCATCTCTTTTTACTTGCTCAAAGAAAAAAATGTTAAACTTTTTCAATTGCAGCTAGTGGTTTTAACCAGTCTGTAGTAGCTGAGTTTTTATCTGCCTCTATTTATGGTTCAGATTTAATTTAGTTGTATTATACATCACCTTACCTATTTTTCCAAACCAAATAGAGGTGTTCTTTTTGTGTCCTATAAATTACCACATTAAGGTGAATAGTTCAAAGAAGTTGGTTTGGAGAGTGGGGGGAAAACCAACCAACCAAATATAATCTTGCTGTTGTCCATTGTGGGGTGGGGAGGGAAGAGGAGAAAAATACCCAGTCTTCTCCAGGATGATGTTTTCCCTACTTAAATTCTCTTGAAAATGAGGAACAGAAAAAGGAATTGCATATGATTCCAGCATCTCTGATATTGAATAATGAATTTAAGCTTTTAACACTGATAATCTTTTAACTTTGAATGTCATCTTATAACCCTGTGAATCTCTTCTTATTTTTCTTAATGATTTTAAATTTTTTTTTTAGTTATGAGTTCTAATGATTGTCCACCTGTAATTCTGTGTATTTCAAAGTTGCTTAGAAATGAGGCAACCCCTTCTGATACCTCATAGATAGAAACACAGAACATAGAAACATCGAAATGTCTGGGTTGGAAGGGACCGCTAGAGGTCATCTAGTCCAACCCCCCTGCTGAGAGCAGGGACATCCTCAACT
>JANIJG010021688.1:0-38815 GCA_024611175.1 Megaceryle torquata
AAAAAACTCCTAAATAAAAATATTTTTAAAACCCAACAGACAGCATAAAGTTGCAGATCAGATAGAAAAAGAGGAAGAACATGGAAGAAACAATGAGGTTTCACAGTCTCCCTTTCAGGAATTTGGCTATAGGAATCAAGAAATACATATCATATTTCATCCTCTTCTACTTCAAAACAAGAGGTGCTGGAACGAATAAATACTGACTTCACATGAGGTATTTTTCTCTCCTTTTTCTACTATTAATGGGAGTCTGACCCAGCCCAGTTTCCTGTTAGTCTTTGTGCCCAGAGCCTTAAAACCAGATACATAATCTCTTCCAAATATGCATGACTTTAATTAGAGAGCAAAAAGCAAAAATTCAAGATTTTGGGGTCAATCTATTTAGATAAACAGAGGCTAGGGAGTTAGCACAGGTTAACTGTGCACATTCATGTGATGCTTAGCATGATCACCAGCACAGCTTGCATGTTTCATGTCATAGAATCATCTTGAGCTTGATGTGGGATGTTCATACTGGAAATAGTCTGTGCCCCACACTGAGACTCAAGCTAGTATAAATTAATAGCAATATGCACTTCTGCATGCTTTACTTTAAACAGAGAAAAATACAGACGTGTAAATTAATAAATGGTGATTACCTCAGAGCAGTAGTTTTCCCATTTCTGTGAATACACGTAACCTGCCTGGTTTGGTACCCAATTTGTATGTCCCAATATTTGTTCTCCTGTCTATTCTGTCTGTTTCGATTCCTCTTCTTCTTAATTAACTCACGAGCCTCAGGATCCCGAACTGCCTTTTCTCTGTCCTTTTCCTTGTCTTTGTTCTTCCCTCGTTTCCTCACTTGCCTTATTTGTCTTGAATGGGGCACTGAGCATGTGCTCCAAGGTCCCACATTTAGGCTATACAGGCTTTCTTCAGCAGCACACGGGCTGGACTGACAGATCTGAAACTCAGTGAGGTTAGGACAAGCAGACCCACCGAACTGAGGTGGAGCCACAACGTGCCGAGTACGATGCTGAAGTCCATTGCCACAGGTCTTGGAGCACTCTGACCAGGGCGTGAATTCAGCCACAATGCAGTCCTGCCGGCACGGGATGAGGCACGCCTGCTCCTGGCGAGGCTTAGGCTCAAAGTACTCACAGATGACATCCTCAGCTGGCACCCCGTTGGACTTCTGGATACAGGTGATGTCCCTTGTCTGAATCCCTTCCTCCCCTCTGAGGCACTCCAGGGGCTTCTCATGACTCCGGGAAAGGACGGGGCGGCACTGGTTCCAGCTGCCAATCTGCCAGTCATACAGTTCCTTGTGCCAATCACAGACCCGAAAACAGGTCTGCTGGTTGTCCGGCCGTTCTGCCTGCTTGCAGTTTGTCGGCAGCGTGGTCCAGCCCTCTACGTGAGCACACCACACCGCTCGTGTCTGGATGCCACCTGGACCACATTCATCTCCCATGCATCTTCCCCATGGACCTGGAAAACAAGAGCATACGCTAACTTTCCACACTTAATTGTTTTTCTGCAATGGTGCAAAACCAAGCTCACAGAACCAGGTTTGCATTTCCTACATCTCTAAGGATCTAATTGTCAGAGAATCTGAAATTTGGAAAACACAAAACAAGTATGGGATTATTTTTTATCTCCAATTTTTACAATTACAGATACGTTTCACTTTTTGTCCTAGACAAAATGAATTTCAAGAACATACACACATACACAATTAATCATGTTAATGAACCAAGAACTGAGCAATCACAAAGCCATCATGTAGCTTTGACTAGCAAGAAAGGAGCCAAATTCCTCCTCTCCAAAGTAGGAATCTAACCTTCTCTCTCACCTGCATGAATACCCTTTCCTGGACTGTTTTTGGTTTTGCTTCACATTTCCACTGTAAAACTCTTTATACTCTGATGCCAATTAACATTCCATTCTCTTCCTTCCATGTTGTGTTAAATAATGAGAGCAACATATTACATTTTTAAAAGCAAGGTAGGCTACTTCTATTTTTTCCTTTATTATAACAAAAATATAATTTAAAAGCCAGTTAAGGAGTGTTTGTTCCACACAATGTGTGAAAAGATTATATAAAATAAATTCTTGAAGAGAGAAACATACTAGCTGGTAACTCTCCAAAGAACAGAAGTTATTGCTTTTTTTAATTCTGTAAGGTCTATGGCAAACACTCAACATTTTGTTATAATTAGTGTCAACAAAACCAATAAAAACCCATATCCTTGAAAGCTGACATGGTTGCTTTTTCTGTAATTAAAAACTGTAACATTCACCTGGTTCAACTCACAAAATCCACAAACCAGAAGGTAAAAAACCCTCTATTTTTCAGGTTTTTTAAGACATAGCATACATTTACTATGAAAGAAGAAAGGAACAAGCAGTTCAGAAAAAACCCTGCAACCACTTCCCAAAGAAAAGACATCTGTCTGCAGACAGTTGATCCCACAGAAGACAATTTCGCTGACTGGGGAGTGCTCAAGTTCCATGACAAAATCGGGGCCAGGCCATGCAATCCTCATTCATCTGAAGACCTCACTAAGAAGACTACTTGTGCAAGTAAACTTGTGAGAGACGCTAGGCTGAGACTTTGTTATTTCCAAAGTACGTTAACAGAATAATTCTGGTTCTGAATATGAGTAAGTTAAGTGAACTATGGCAGGCATGAGCTATTTACAATACTTTCTTATTGCACGACTGTAAGAAATATGAGGCCATATCTTAATACAGATTCCTGTAAGCTTTAAAATTCTCACAGACTTCAATACACTTTGCAGCTGTTCATCCAACACTAACTTCAGTAGCAGTTTGGGAATGGGCTGATGACAGGCTCTGCTCCTCATCGCCACTTTTTTTAAAATGGACACTGTGGCTGAACTGTTTGTAGTTCTAAAATCCTAAGCATTAATACTCTAGAGCAATGCCAGCTGGCAGAGATCAATTCAGCCCATAGAAACTCCTCTGTATTTTTTGCAGATTAAGTTTGAATCAGAGTTTCCAAGGTTTAGCTAGCTATCCAGAAAAATAAATGTATATCAAATACAAATCCATTTCAGTTTCCATTTCAGCAAGATTATCCTACTTTATATCTAACCAGACTTCCACAAATTACATAATTATTGTTGCATTTAATATAGGTATATTTACACTGAGTTAAGAGATGCCATTTCCCCAGAACATTACTTTGAACACTTGTCAACTTTAAAAAGAATAAAGACTGCAGAAAATCTTGAACCAAACCAGAGATACTAAAATAATCATGATTGAAATAAAGCTAAAAGGTTCATTTGGCAAACTGTAAATGTCTGTCTTATCAGATCACAAGTGTTCACTATGTGTGTTCAATGAAGAAATCCCTCTTTTTAAAGATAGGTCTTTACTGTACTGGAGAATAGTCTGCCCATTTGGGATTCTACCAAATTTCCAATCATCAGTTATCCAAGAAATCACATTGTACCTAAAAATTGTACTTCATATCTTCAATCTGATTCATTGACATGATTATGCTAATGTCAATAATAAAAATCTCAGCTGCAATATATTAACTACTGCCTTTGGCAATGTAAATATGAAAAAAAATAATAAAACTTTATGTGAGTATGACAGTTGACCAAAATAAGGTCTTTCATTAGATTACAAGAAAGTTGCTTTTAGAACTGGATCCAACGTAAAGATGAGGTGCACAGACAGACTTAGGTATTAAACTGCATTATTTTACTTTTGCTTATGAAGTAGTATGCAATTTTATAAAAGCACTGATAGTGAGTACCAACAAACCACATTTACATAAACCTTTGAGAAAACTACTACTCAGCAGCTCTAGCTTCATGTAGTTGTTGACACAGCAGTATTAGTGGTGTGTCTGATCCTCTCCCTTATTCAGTTGATTTTTAAGTTTAAATGCAAAATAATATGCTTAGAGTAGAAGGGTACAAGTGCACCAAAAGCTTAAATTTTCACTTTGCTTCACACTTCTTTATAGGATTATGACAGGGCCTTATAGCAAGCCACAGCTTTGGGGCAAGAGATCTGTTTAGGCTTTGTCCTTAGCAAGCTTTCTCCAAAGACTAAAGGCCTTCTACACTTGACCAAACCAATTTTCATTTGTGCAGAAACTTAAAACTTGCAGAGGGGGGAGGTGTTAAAGAAAGAAAGCTAAAAGCAAAAGCAAGAAACAGACAAAAAAAAAAAAGAGTTACACACAGTTCTTCCCCTGCCCTGTGAGCTTCCTTGGTGACTGTGTATCCCTCTGATTCCATAGCTTTCTGAGTGTCAGTTAACTCTGTCTCATGCTCTCTGGCCTCTACAAATCCTCCTGCCCCTGCAGTCTGGCCACCTCCTGCCTACCATATCCACCACTCCTTCCTATGCAATCTCCTCCATCTTTACGGATGGCTCTGCCAACTACTTCAGCAAATGTAACACCAATCAGGAACAACAACAAAAAAGCGCAACCAGTACTATTCTTCATAACTAGCCACATTTCTTTGTGACTTTGTCCAAATAACAAGGAATACATCCCAAAGTAGTCCTAATCCACTGTCAGGTTTTTTTCTCATTGCCACAGACTGAAGAGAAAGCATCCAGCACATGCTTACACTATTTCTTTGCCTGCTAGTCAAGACATCACTGAAGATACGTGGTGAAAAACCAGTGAAGGCAGAGAGCTTGAATGAACCTTGTAAGTGAGAAGTCCACATACAGATCACCTGCAATATGACTTTTATATCATATCATCATTATGGGTAGTACATTTACCACAACAAAATTAAGCTCATAGAAACTAGTGTAGTACAGCTATGCAACTTGGCAATGAAAGAAAGCAGCAGAACACAATGCAAATTGTCTCACCCACTGCCACTGCTGAAAGGCTGGGACGTGGCGGGTGGCTGCTCTTTCACAAATCCTTAGCTGATGTTAAGTACTAGTAACAACAGAAAGTATTTAGGAAAGCTGTCAAGTCTAATCAAGGCCTCATATGATGGTTTAATTTGCTCTTTATGAATATTCTTCAGGTTCTCTCAATCCCACTGAAGCAGTCTTCACACAGACACTGCTCTCCCTGCTGTGCACTGATCCAGTTATGCCTGTGCAATGGGATGTGTGTGCACCAAACCATTCCACATCGGGGAAAAACAGCCGTTGCTGTGAATGCAAAGTAGGGTTTTTTTAGGATTTTGTTTTAAACATATTTAGATAAACAAATCATAGTTTACCTGTAGCAAGCTGTACATGTCTCGTTTAACTGTTCTTTGTTTAATCAGCATATTACAAATGGCAGTTACAGAAATAAATAGGAAGCTCTCTCCTTTTTTTGTTGTTGGGAGTTGTTACTGAAGTCTTAGTGAGTTTAAAATGTCATTTGTAATTCTTTGTCTCCTAAAGAGATTACTCCTGTATCTTGTAAAATACAATACTAAGATTCCCTAAGCTTCTGAAGGATTAACATTTATTTTTTTGAGGGAGCAGGAAAGCAAGTGAATTAACCATTACTGCAAGCTTATTCTGAAATTTTAGGGAGTGATCACAATGGAGTAAAAAAATCAAGACAAAACCCTACTAAAGCTAACTGAGAACAAAGTAAGCTATCATAGCATTTAATATCTTACACATTATTTCATGTATTAGTACTATCAGCATTTGCAGAAGAAAAAACTTAGTTTGAACTTTGATCCAGGGCAAATAAGGCTATGTGAAAATCCCTTGAGCTTTTCTCCAAATGCAAACAGAAAAGAAAAAAAAAAAAGGCAAAAAAAGCCCAAACTATCCCCATATATAAAAATCAAAACATGTCTTAAAGCATTCAGCAAAACATTACTCCTGTTTTTAACAAATGAGGGTTGCACCACTGATATAATCTGAATTTTTAATTACTTTCATCGTGAACTGGTTTTGACCCATTTTGTGTTACTGGTTTGGTTCCTGTAAGTAGCATTAACAGTTTAATGCCAGAGAGAGAGATTCAGACTGCACAAGACAATGAGCAGCTTAGTTTTCAGTATTTTGAGAGGATTGTACTTAAAGAGACTACTGAGAGACTGATTAGCAGAAATCTACTTTTTCTAAGTTCAGAAACAAGCTAACCCAATATCAGAGACCTCAAATTCCTTTATATTATGAGAAGGTTTTGATGAGGGCCATGAAGGTTAACTGTGTGATACAGGGCTGAGAGTAAGAAGTACACCAGTATTACAAGATACCATTCAAGCCTAAGCTGTAAATCTGGAGAGAGGTCAAAAAGACACTGATCAAGAAGCCTTTGAAGGACTCAGGAGATGACAATGAATGTAAACTGCACCTCCTGGTAGCAGAGCTGGTCAAGAAGCAGGGTGAATACCAGGCCATCAAGAATGTAACAGCCTCAGTGCTGCCACCAAAATCACTTGCAGGTCTACGTGTCTAAATTAAAATATGATATGCACATCTATATCTTGTTACAGTATACCTATATTATCTATATGTGCTTTACACAAAGGCGGCAAAGGAAAAACAACATCTGCTGCAACAGAGAATTTTTATCATAGACAGTAGCTAAATGAAAGTTTAAACAGGAAACAGTCTCACTGATACAGAGACTTTGCCTATTACACTGGGAAGAAGTAATACAGGAAATGCCAGAATTCTAGAAAAATTATTGATAGCTTTTTTTTTTTTTTTTTAGTATACAATCTGAGATGCTGCCAACATGACAAGCTGGGCGCATTTGGAGAGACAGATTCTATAATTTATACTAGAGGGAGTTCCAAGACAGTAGAAAATCACTGACAGACAAAACCTTTATTTTTGCCTCTTTCACACCCGTGTCAGGACTCCCTGGGTGCTCTATGACTTGCCACCTGCTCTGTTTGCCAGCAAACTCTCCCCTCCAGGAGCACTATGGATCACCTTGACTGTCACTTCTATTTAATGCTTTTGTCTTTCTCAGCTTTGCTTTCAGAGGTTGAAAAGAACATGCAAGACAATGTCTGCATCAAAGGAAATGGATTCAGGATGTGGAAGAGATAAAAAAAGGAAAGTATTCTCAACATAGTAAAACATAACATCTGAGATTCAGAAGAATGTAATGAAGAATCAAATATGCCTACAAATTATGACTCCTAGGAATTTTATTTTTTTTTCCTGGTAGTAAAAGGGACAGTGTAAGCCACAGTGCAGTTCAAACAATTTCAGAATCTGACGAAAAAGTTGTTCACATTTCTCAAAATAACAAAGAAATATAAAAATTAACATTAAAAACAAGTGATGTAGAGTAATCTGATCTACAAATTTCACATTGTTTTCCCAACTTTCCATGGCAGACTTTCAAACAATGGGATAAAGGCAAACTTGAAAGTATATAAGTATCAGCCACTTAGAAATCTTCCTAGCTGTGCACATAATTACTAAGGCATTTTGTAAGCATAGGCACTTTTCTTTTTTCCCATATTGATCAACTGGGAAAAGACACTCACACATGTTCCTGATATTAATTACCATGTTACTCATAGTATTATCAATCTGGTTTTAAATGTCTCTTAAAATTGTGAATGTAACACACATGAAATAAACCCAAAAGTAACTATACCACTTTAAATTCTGATATCAACATCACAAAAAATATAATGTTTCTTCAATGTTTCCCTTATTGAGCAATTTCATATTAGAACCTCACAAACTACTGGAATGAAATTTTACTTATTTTCCTCTACCAAGTACTCCATTTGTATGTTGGAAAACCGGTACTTTAAACAAGGCTGTGTAACTACAGAAGCAAAGATTTTGAATTTAACATGTTTTCCCAGAGTTGCAGCAGCCTCCTGTAATGTAATTCATGGTAGATTAACACCACATTTCACTTAGTAGAGGGGCTTTTTGTCTGCTTAATGCTTTTTCTCCCTTAACTTTGGGGCAATTATAATACATATCGACATTTTCCTTTTTTCATCTGTTATAAACACAGAGAGGGTAAAAAGTACCTATTTCTAAAATTAAAAAAAAAAAATCAAGAAAACAAAAAATGCTCTCAAAAATTTTCTCCTTTAATACAATGCTAGTACTTCATCCCTTGAACACCCAGGTCTGAA
Organism: Megaceryle torquata; assembly: GCA_024611175.1. NCBI lineage: Eukaryota > Metazoa > Chordata > Aves > Coraciiformes > Cerylidae > Megaceryle > Megaceryle torquata. Next base: position 8,073 of record JANIJG010021688.1, read on the forward strand.
AACCTAATTCCACATTAAAAATCAAAATAAAATAAGAAGTAGAAAACACAAACACCTCCTTATATTTGTCACTCTCATTTTTTTGTTGTTGTTGCACTGGTTGTACAGATTCAATTTTTTAAATAAACCACATCAGAGCTCACGCTTTTCATAGTACATTTCTTTCCAAAGTAATTTGAACATACACTGGCTTAACACCCTGAAAATCATTATCTACTCGGAAGCCATTGAGAGCCTCCAGTCTGCAGTAGTGGTGCGGCACAATTATCTGAAGTATACACTAGCACATACACAAACATGAAAGGCTGACAGCTTACAGTGCAGAACTATCTGGCTTTGTGTTTTTGCCATACCTGTAATGAAATCCCTTCCTTTAGGCTTACTATAAGCTTAAGCTAATTCTCAAAACATTATTCTGTTTTAAAATAGTTCTTCTTCCAAACTTATAATTTTTTAGCATGAGTTCCTCTAACAATTCATCCTTTACATAGTGTAACAGTAGCAGACAAAATGAATATTGAATGAATACACGAAAGGAATACTTAATTGAAGCAGCATGCTTTAAAGAGAAATAGAGCTTCTATGTTCTACAAAGTGATTACATTGCTTTGAGCCTCTAGTCGTATTGTAATAAATACTTCTGATATTTTAAGATACTGAATACAATTTCTTCTAGCCCAAAGTCTGTTTACATATAAAGCTGGTTCATGAACATTTCTTAGTTTCATCAGAGGTGGCATTAAACCACATTAACGTTATTTCTCACACTCCTCTCCTTATGTTCTATCTCTAGTTACACTGCTGGCTGAAAAGCCAGATAATGCCCTTCTGACAAAATGATGATTCCCATACATAGCAAAAAATCTTGCATGCTCTGTAAGTTGGATGACAGGCTTTATTAACCTATGCTTGTATTTCTCCCAGATGTCTGTTCTGTTTCTTTCTTATTATGAACAGTTGAAACCTGCTCTGCATCTCCTGCATGAGATGGGAGAGTCAGACTGAGTCAGATCAAAGACCTACCTACCCCAGTACTCACCTCCTACAGCAACAAAGAACAGAGGCTTGAAGAAGTTATAGAAATGGTGAGCATACATATACACAATGCTGGTACCCTCCCAGCTTCCAACCTTTTCACAGCATCACAGATGCTAAACAGATCCAGGTCCCTGGTGTTCCAGTCCCTTAATCATCCTCATAGTCCTCTGTTGGACTCTCTCCAGTAGTTTCCCGTCTCTCTTGAATGGGGGAGCCTGGAACTGGACACAGTATTCTAGAGGTGGTTTCACTAGGGCAGGGTAGAGGTAGTAGTTGCCTCTTCAAGACAGGTGTATTGCATCTCTCCCTAACAGATTACAGTCATCCAAGAATTTCTCATTATCATAAAATCCCAAATCCTTGTGATGGCACCATCCATGTAGTCAGGAGTTGATATTCATTGTTCATCTATTTCTGACTGCCCTCTTTCCTCTAACTGGTAAAATGGAGGACAAGATAACTTGGGCACCAAAGTTTTTCACATGCACCCCCAGGACTTTATAGTCTTCCTTGATTCAGCCCAGGTTCTGGCTCACAGCATCATTCACACCCACATGGAAGAGCAACAGTAGGTAGTAGTTGGTGCTTTTAAAAAGTTGTGTCACCCTCTTGGCCATGTTTTGGATCTTAGCCCCCAGGTGGCAAAATACTTCATGTGACCCCCTGTCAGGTTGGCAGATGGATGACTCGGCGCCCTTTAACAGTCACCCACTAAAAACACACATAATTTCTTTTATGGTATCCACTATATGTTGCTGGTGAAGTTTCTCCATGTAGAGCTTGCTTGTGGGTGTCTACTTCCAGCTCACATATCATGGTAGACATGTCAGCATAACCCTTCTAATATAATTTATAGTTATACATAGACATCAGATAAAGAATGTGTTCTTCAATTGCTTTCTAAAGATCAATTTTAGAAATCATGTTAGAAACTCCTAAATATGATGTTGGTTTAGATTTTATTTCCCCCCCCACGCAAGGCTACCAGAAATGTAAGCATGAACCTATTTTTTCTTATTGTGTGGGCAAGGAAAAACAGAACAAAAACTATTCCCGTGAACATCAGAGGCAATTCTGAGTGAATCCGTGAAGTCAGTAGTTACTTCCAATATTTTACAGACTGTATTAATAAGTAAATACTAACATTTTACAATGTAATCCCTATAATCATATAAGCAACAATAACATCAGCATGATTTTTTCTTACCCTGTAGATGTCCCTGTAGATTTTTACAGCTCTGCATCAAAATTTGATTTTAAAGGATAGATTATTGAGAAAAACAATTCAGGATCCACTGCCTATTAAAGAGATGGATTTGATTTGTATAGGTTAAGATGAGGTTTTCCCCTTGGTTTTCAACCAAGCCTCACTGTTTTCTCCCCATTGCCATTTTTCATTCAATTTACTCACAAATTACAAAGCAAATTTTAACTGAAATACTGCTAAAAGAACACCTCACTCAACCTGAAAATCCCATTGCTAGTATGATTCTTAGTGACTGTAAATAGAAATGCGTATTTTTGCACTATTTCAACCAGCTGAGGCTTGCCCTTCACTTTTCATCAGAGTGAACCCCAATTACATCAACTGAAGAAATACTACTAGCCCTTGTCATGACACTTGGGCATCAGCATGCATTGCAGCACCCATTTCTGGGTACTATTACCAGAGTTTATTTCTGTGCAGAGTCTCATGCAATCCCATGAGAATCAACCATAATGAACAGGTTACAGGGAGTTTCAATCAGATCACTTACACTTCTATCATGAATAATTTTGCAATTCAGTTTGTTAAGTGTGATCTTCTTCAGTACGTGCAGGCTGATATATTAACAAGAGAAGACAAAATATTTCTGTTTCAACTAGCATCAAGAGCAAGTGAATTTTTTTATTTTTCTGCGTCTGTCTCATTTTCTGCCCTTTTATTTCTTTCCCTTGCTCATCATAGCTTCCCGCTGTGGTGATGATGGCCAGAAGTGCTAGCTGCAAGGCTGCTGCAACCACAGGGTACATCTGTCAACATAGACCATCAAGCTTGTGCCAGCCCAGCGGTTTGTAATCTCAGTCTCTGCTTACATTAGCCAAGGGCAAACAAGTCAAAAAAACACCTTCACTGAGATATGAAGAAATTCACTGATACAGCTTTTCAGAGACTGGCTACAGTTTTTCTACTCAATTATTAGAACCAAATGTGAGAAATTAAATGCAGGATCTTTGTGCACTGAGTTTTTTAAAGGCTCAGACATTCTGCAAGATAGTCTGCCATAAAACAAAGTATTGGGAAGTTGGTTAAACAAAACCACTTCAGTTGCATGAAGTGCCAAAGAGATTTAGGTTGTACTTTCAGCCCTACTGCTCACCTGCAGAACAGTCTATGTACACTATTTCTGTCTCCTTGCAATTCAGCTTCTTCTCTGTAAGGCATAGACAATAATATGAATATTTAAAGGCCATTTAGATATATTGATGAAAAAAGGTGTGCAAGTAGTAAACAGCAGTAGGAATACATCTTCTGTCATTTTCTCTCTGGAAGCATGCAGTTTACTCAATATCTTTCCCTTGAGCTTTGCCCTAAATCCCAGTTGCATTGAAAGGTGTGTTTTACTAAAAAAAGAAAAAGCAAGAAGCCCAGATGATAAGCTGCTGCTTTTTCTTACTCTCGACAGAAATCTTACTCATAGAGCACAGGATGCATACTCCTCATCTGTGTCTTTCCTCTGCATCTTTGGCCACATAGAGCTAATATAGATATTTAGGGATCAAATAAGTTTTCTCATATTTCTTGATTCTTTATAGTTGCTTTCTTTGCCACTAATGCAATAACATAAAATAGGAGATCTACTTAATGAATATCACTTAGATAACTTTCTGGACTTGTCATCATTTTGGTTTTCTTCTAATTCACTGGAGCAAAGAAAGTTTCATAAAACCGCATTTTCTACGTACAGAATATTACATAAAGAGTCAAATGTGTATATTTATTTTTACTTACACTTAAATATTTTATTATTTAAATTTCCTGTGTGTTGGACTTTAATAACAATCCAGTCATAAATCTTCTGAAGTTCAATAAGACTTTATGTCTTGCTGAGATACATTCTCCCAAGTATATCTTACATTCATTTATTATTAATTTTCATCTGTAGTTTGTTGAATTCCTGTGAAACCTATTTTCAATTTTTAAATGGCAACTTTCCCCTAAAATTGTGGTGCTTTCATTATAAAGACACAGTTTTTAAAAATATGGGACAGAAAGCCAAAGCCAACCAAGCCATGTGGATGTACTCAAACTATAGGTGCCACTGTCTGTCAGAAGGGATAGGTCTATATTAGTTTTGAAGAAGTCTTGACAGAACCATATGAAACCTGTCATTGCAATGTATGCAAAATATGTAATATCTTCATCTGAGCACTCTAGAAACAATCACTTTAATTCCAGTCAACTGAGATAATTAATTCAAAACAGTGACCTTCATCTGGAAAATATGTTGCACAATTGTATTAATACAAGCATTTTTGTCTATTTCTGTGATGTTGGAAATATATCTAACACTCTTCTGTGCAAATATTTTTTCCATGTTTATTTTAGAAATAAGTTATAACTTCTATGAAATATTAATGTAGGCAGTCATTTCAGTATCTCAGACCATACTGTAACTCTGGCTTTTGAGCACAACTCCCCATTAACCACAGCAAGGACTTCTGCTTAAAAATACATGATCTGGTATTATCTTACGGAGCTATTACAAGCACCCATGATGTCCTCTTAAAAATGCAATAGATCACTATTGCAAAAATTTAAAAGGAGAGCATCACAAGAGTACTCTCATACCAGAAATCCCCAGAACATTTCTTAAAGTTCCTCTCACCCATCAAAGAAAGAGACAGGAGTACAGTGACCGACCTCTGTCTTAGACTTCTGTTCTAGCACAAAGCTCTCTTACCTTTTCATTATTAGTACTACCTTTGATTTCTCAAGTTACTTCACAGAGGTAATTTCGTAAGTAACAGCAGAATCTTTTAGTAGATGCTACTAGGAAACACCACCTCTTTTTTTATCTTGACAGAAGAATCCCGATACAGTGGGTAAAACTCTGAAGTTTTTTGGTATCACCTTAGACCTTTAGATCTGGAAGAATTTACTTGATTGTAACCTTGGCAAACTTACCAGTTAAAAGAAGGCAAGAGATGGAGAAGGCATTAGAGGAGTTCAAATGTGAGAAGCTACGAGGCTGAGGAAGGAACACATTATCAGGTCAAACTGTATGTTACTCTCCAATAAGGCAAACACAGGAAATGAAATTTTATCTTTTCTATTCATTTGCTGCTGCTTTGGAAACTGTGCTGAAGTGTCAAAGTTCAGCAGTGAAAAATGTCACTGAATACTCCTCCAGAATTATTTTATGTCACTACTATTTTCCTATCCTCAAAGAAGACAGATTTCCTTTCTATTCACCTCTAAACGGGTCCTCATTCAGCCTTCAAGAAAACTGTAAGCCTTGGATTTCATCAGACATTGTGAAAACCTCTAGAAAGGAAAATATGACAGAATTTGCATCATGTGTTATTAGTCAGATATTTTCTGACCCTATTGTTTTAGGCTTTTTTTTTTTTTTTTTTTAAGTAGAAATGTTATGAAGGAAATCCCAACAACAGGTAGGTCTGACAGAATTCTTGTGAAGATAAAAAATATCCCCCAAAACAAACAAACAAACAAAACAAATAAACAACAACAACAAAAGAAAACAAATCCACAAACCCCAAAAAATTCTACAGGAAAGAAAAATTCTTCCAGAAAACTCAGCAAAAAGTAAAACATAGTAAAGAAGAGAAAGGTATCACTTGTCACTGCTATTGAAATAAGAAAAGGGAGAAAGGAAATATAACTTTGGTTGCTGCTCTTTCAGATAATCAGTCACAATTTTAAAAGCCCATCCAGTATAGATAAAAAACTGGATAGTACTTCTTTTACGAATTATACTTCTGTGAAAGGCATGCAAATGCTAAAATAAGTAAAATTCACATCACTGCAAGATATTTAAAGGCACCTATTATACATTACAAAAATGGTTTAAATCATCTTGACATCAAATTCTGATTGTCAGCAAAAATTTAGGGATCATTTTATCAACCTCTGAGATAAAACTTGGCCCTATTTAATTTTCCATAGAATACAAACACAAAGCAGTACAGACAGAATATATTATCTAAACTAAATACAGAAGGGAAGGTTAGAGAAAACTCACAGGGAATCTCATCTGTGCATACAAATACCTGAAGAGAGGGTGCAAAGAGGTTGAAGCCAGTGTCTTTATGTTAATGCCGGTTCCAGGACCACAGGCAATGGACACAAACTGAAACACAGAACGTTCCCTCTGAACATCAGGAAACAGTTTTTCATTGTGAGAGTGACTGAATACTGGAAAAGATGGCCCACACACAACTTGGAGATTCCATCCTTGGAGGTAATTCAAAAGCTGTCTGGACACTGTCCTGGGCAACTGGCTGTAGGTGGGCCTGCTTGAGCAGGGGGTTTGGACAAGGTGACCTCCAGTGGTCCCTTCTAACCTCACCCATTCTCTGATTCTGTGAAATATGCATATATCAGTATCAACCGCAACAGTCACAAAAGAAGTATTTGTTTACTTATTTTCCAGAATCTCAGTTTACAAAACTTCAATATGCCACAGTTTAAATCACTATATAAAGAATAAAAGACATTATGTATTCACGAGTAGATATATCCAGAAAGTAGACAGTATGAAAATTATATTTGCTGAGGTTTTGGGTTCATGAATTACAGAATTTAGTATAAAGTCTGTACCTTTCTAGAAATGGCTATTTAATTCTACAACAGAGATTTTGTGTCAGAAAGAACAACTTACTTTGAAAACCATCCACAGAATTAAAAAAAAAATAACTAAGAGATTATTCTCACAAATTTAAAATCTGTAACATTGTCCCACTTCATTAAATATTAACTACACTAGAATTTAATTCCTAAATATTTTTACAATTACTAACTCCAGCTGAACAGAGAAAGAAATGTCACAGATACAAAATAGTAAAAAAGATTCAAAATTATACATAGAGAAGACTTTACAATGCACTCTCTACGGATTACCACGTGTTAAATCTCCTTGTTTAAGCTTCATTGAACAATGTGTACTTATACACCTATATTCATTCTTAAAATTCTTCCTCTACTTCAAAATATTAGATAAACATGAAGCTCATTTTCTACATGGTTAAAGAACAGTTCATGCGCAAGCTTGATTTAAAGAAGAAAATAAGTATTGGAAGAAATCTATATATCTAAACAGGCATGAACATTTATAGTCAGTCACACTAGTAGAAATTTTAGGACACTGTTTGTCTATTTATTAAGAAGCCACTGCAGCTGGAATTAGGAAAAATCTATTTTAAAAAAGTGTCAAGAGAGCCCAGTTCATCAAAACTGCTGAAAAGATGCTGTGATGTCAGGTCAATCAAATGTCTAGGTATCTAAATAGTCTACTTCACATTCTTCATTTTTTGCTAATAATGGATTAGACCTGAATTCCTTGGTGTAACTTTATAACAGAACCTGAAGAAAGAGAGACAAATACGAGAGCATCTCTTTGTGATATAAGATTCAATTGAAAGACATTCCAGAAAGCAACTGCACCTGTCTGAAGATCTATTGTACAGCCCAAGAAGGCTCATCAAGCTAAATAACAAATCTTTTCCTTTTAAAAGTCTGAGCTAACATTATACCACTTTGTCACAGCTCCTTTGGCTTCATCACTTAGGAAATTAGAAATGTCATTCTCTATTTTACTTCACCTTCAGGAAAGAAGGTTAACTCATTGGCAAGGAAATTTTAACAGGTCAGATCTTTCAAAATCAATAATGAACTGGGTTGGAGATATCTTTGAGAAGGGATGATTTCAATTAAAACAGCTCTCACCAGAGATAATGAGTAGAGAAGGAAGGTTAGGCTTGGACAAAGAAACATTCTCCCTCTTGCCAAATAGGTGATGCAAAGATCCTTATCAACCTGAATTATACTGAAAAAAAAAAAAAATCTTCAAAAGGCTCTGAAAAACAGGAAGGACTTTTTGTTTCAAGGAGACTCTTTACAAAGGAGTAAGAGTGACTGAAAAGTCTTTCCTAATAATTTTTAAATCTAATCAACATGAAAACGTTCACTGGGCTCAGTAAGAAATATAGAAAAAAAAGACTGTCATGGGAATTTCAGTGTCTCAAAGGATATTTATAATGATCTTAAAGCCACTGCTTATTTTTCTGGAGAACATGTAAGAGGTAATTATCCAGGCTACATTAGCAGCTATAAAAACTCTCTCATTCTCTTCAGATGCACTACAGAAGAACAGAATCACATAATTTTCTAGACTGGAAAAAACCTTTAAGATCATCTACTCCAATCATTAACCTGAGATGACCTTGACTAAACATGACCCTCAGCTCTACATCTACATGACTCTTAAGTACCTGTAGGGATGGGGAACTCAACCACTTCCCTGGGCAAGCCGTTCCAGGGCCTGATAACCCATTCAGTAAAGAAATTCTTCCTCATATGTAATCCAAACTTCCCTTGGTGCAATTTAAGGTCATTTCCTCTTGTCCTATCACTTGTCACTTGGGAGAACAGACCAACCCCCATCTCTCTACAGCTTCCTTTCAGGTAGTTGTAGACAGCAATAAGGTCTCCTCTAAGCCTCCTTTTCTTCAAGCTAAATATCCTCAACTTTCTCAGTTACCCCTCAAAAGTCACGGGCTCTAGACCCGTCACCAGCTTTGTTGCCCTTTTTGGATACGCTTTAATGCCTCAGTGTCCTTCTTCTACTCAGGGGCCCAAATTTTGTCCAGGAAAGGACACACGTGAATTTGGCCTAAGTCTCCATCATAATGTAAAATTTGTCTCAATTCCAATTTTACTGGAGAACTGGAGAAGCTCTTGTTTCCACTCAGAATATAAAGTTTGTGGCTGCCTAACAATTTGCCTTATATGTAAGTATAACAACCTAATTATAAATCAAATACAGGAGCCTAAATTTGTCTTACATAATTTGACCTCATTAGTGAATCCTCAATACCAACCCCCCCACTTATTTATTTTTTATTATTATACTATCTAGGATGCTTCTTTTACCTGGAATTAAAAATAGTCACAGTCACCTAGAGAATGGACACACTTTAAGAATGGTGTAACAGTTATTTGTTCAACATCAGGTTAATGTAAGTTTATGAAAGCTCAAACCAGAATATGGTACTGCTGAAATAAATAAAAAAAAAAAAAAAGGGCAGCTGTGTAGCAAAGAGAATAAACTATACTACCAACCACACGTATTATTATACGCAAATCGCTGCATTCTGCTTAATTAGCAAGCTCTGCATTTTTTCCTTCCAGTTCTGATTTTTAAAGGGAATAAAGCCACTCCAGAATAGGACATTACAGCCGTAAGAAACTTGGCTACATGCCAGTTGATCAGAATTTCCCTAGAATAGTACAAGGCCATGTCAATCTTATCAGAGATGGATATTATAAAATAGATAAAAGAAATTAAATCAGAAATGAGACTTCTTTCTTCTTCAACCATTCAAACAAATCATCAAGATAGCATTCTCTCCTAAAACTAGATGTTTTTATGGAAGATGCACTCTTTTGCTTATATTAATTTTATTGGCCTAAGGACCAATGACAACTGAATTTACTCTGTTAGACATTGTGCAGCTTCAGAGAACTATAGTGTCCAGGTGCTACCCCATGGAGTTCACAAGCTAGATCAGGCTCAGGGGAGATGTGTGTAATGTCTGTGCAGAATAAACAATGCCATGACTGCAAGCATGTTAGTTGGATTAATTTATTTGCTTGACTGTTTGCTTTGCTAGGTTTTCCTGGGAAAGTTTATGTTAAAGAGAGAAATTAGAAAACTGGAGAGAATAGTCAATGAGAAGTGTGTGTGGAATTGAGGTACCGTGACCATGGGGAAGGCGGGAAGAAACGTTTGAAACAGAAAAGGACAAGAGCTCAAAACAGTGGATTTCACATGCAAAAATGTCCCTGCTTTAGCTGCTTCTGCAGCTGTTAGTGCTTAAATTATCTTTCCTTAGTTGAGCAAGAACCTTAAATGATTCTCAAAACAGTAATTGCACAATCTATATAAACATTCGTGTGATGTTTTGTTGCAAAGCACATACAAAATTTCATACAAGTTAACTGTTTTCTTACTCCTGACACCCTACCCTTGACCAGTATCAGTAGTATAGGCAGACTGCCAACCCCTTTCCCCTTTACTTGACATCTGCAGCATAGGCAGCAAGCTGCTCACTTGACATAAGGTAACATTTCCTCCAATTGCCTTGCCTCCACTGGAGCCAAGAGGCGGGCCCGACTCTAACCCACATGCAAAAGGCATATGCACAATCGGCTGTTGCTGCCAGATGACCCAGACACCAAGCAGTCCTGGCAGTTCTCCAGGGTCATGGCATCGCTTATGACCCTGTGTTTGCTATCGGTGATTAGGGGCGTATGGGTGCAATGCTGCTCATCCTTCCTAGTGTCCCAGTAAAGCTTTGTTGTCAGACCCCATTACTGTTGGGACCAAAGCACCTGACTGTACAGGAACATTAGATACCACTTGAAAAGCCAGAATTGAATTGAAGTTAGATGTTATCTCAAAGTAAAAGTGAAAACACCATTGATGGACCAGAAAACATTTTGTGAGCAGAAGTGCATTTGGAGAATTCTATTACTATTATCCAATCAATCTGTTATGATGTATGTTAAGAGAGTAAAATATGACAGAAAAAAAAAAATGATTGAAAGATGCTATTGGGAACATTTTGTATTCTTGCCTTTTAATGAATGGTAAAATACAAAATGTGCTAACTATTAATTTAAAGCTGCAAAGAGCACTATTTTATTAAGTAACATAATATATTTATACTGATTAATAGATATGAATTAAATATACTTAAAGCAATAGTTTTTATTGAAGGTATGTTTCCATTTTTAAATAAGCAGACAAAATGCACATATTACAGTGAGAGATTTGAAAAAAACCAACTATTGTAGTGCTTTCCTTTTTCAATAATTCAAACACTAATATCTAAAATTCAACAATAGAAGCTCAGACAGTGTTTCTACTACTCCCTTGGCAGCCTTTAAGACCTTGGTTTCAGTCACCAATCCAGATGCTTACAGACCTTCCTCTATTACTAGTTAGGATATCAGAAGCTTTCATAATTTCTCTGTAAAAAATGGAACACTTATCTGAGCAAATTCAATATTAATTGCATGTGTCACTTCAAACACCCTTTACAGCCAACAGGCTTTTCACTATCAGCAACTAAATATATTAACCATATTACAGAACTTACAAAACAGGAATGAAAAAAAAGTCTCAATAGAAATGCAAGAGATTTTCTATAAAATAACCTGACATTTTCTTTAGATATTACAAATTATCTGAGACAGTTTGTAATAAAATGGTGTCTTCTAAGTATTCTTCGGCTTCTCTTTGTTTCTCTAAAAGCTTCCAAACAAAGACTTGAAAACAATAAAACAGTAAAAGCAGTTTCTCTAACACAGAATGGCCATACTTCAGTTGTGCTGCAACAATCATCAGACAGATGTCCTGATTTTAGTTTCCAAGAAACACATGGCTAGCATAAAAAGACTGACCCATTATCATATTGTAAAGCCCTAGAAATGTCAAGATCAAAAAAAAAATTTTTTTTTCCCCCCCTCATTATTCAGGTAGATGCTCTTTCATCAAATGACAATAAACATTCTAAATAAATGTACTGCATGATTTAAAAGAAATCTACTGGGAACATCTCAATCCTAACTGGGACCTTTTGTTAATTTTTCAATATAAATGACAAATATATACATATCTTCCCTTCTGGAAGTTAAAGGAGCAATTTCTATCATACATAAACTGGTAATAATGGAGGAAGATTATTTTTGTTACTTTGTTCAATACATGCAGCCTACTTCTATCTAGTGGTGCTTAATAATTCCTGGTATTACTCTAACTTTTGATGAGGTTATTGGTATGTATGGACCTTAGAGCTTATTAACTGAAAACATGCCAAATGTTGAAGGCAATTGTTATTAATTACTAAAATAAGAATAGCAGTGGTTGGGAAAAAGGCACAGTTTTACATTAGCAAAACCATGGTCTGCAACGATACTGTGAACTAAAAATTCACTACTTCCATTTCAACAGTGTAGAACTAAGTTCCTGAAAACGTGTTTCAGCACACAAAATTCAAAGAATCAGCCACAAAAATCAAGGGCCCTCATATTCCATCTCAGTGCATTTTTGGTTCATGGGATATACATAATGCCTTTGTTTGACACTGCGTGTCACAACAACTTTCAAAGTGGAGATAATATAGTAAAAGATTCCATCTTATTTACATATTGAGAATAAACATCTCAAAATATGTTTCATTTTTTGCAATAGCATTTTTAATTGCTTAAAAATTTCACTTACTCATAAAGAATTCCATTCATTCATTTCAGAAGAAGAATGAGACCACTGCTGCAAACCCTTGACTGAAACCATCAAAGCCTCATGGGGGCACACACACATTGCTGCCAGCAAGTCCTCTCATTCCCATCCCTCTCTGCTAGAGGGACACATAAAGGAATCAATCTAAGGTCTCTCACCCCTGCCCCAGTAGGTTTTCTAGCACCAATAACAATTTTACAGTCCAGTTTGCTTTTGTCTGTGTATTTTGAAAGGTCCAAGATGCTGGATGATTTAATACTCACACAGAGAATGTTTTCTTGACATGAAATTATATGCCCATGGAGTGCTGGAAAATAACTACTTAGTTTCCCAGCAGTTTATTGAAGAGGTGGACAAAACTGATAGGTCAAACCTGGTTTGGTAGGTCAATCGCAACCCAATAAGTGCACCTCTATCTTAAATACCCTAACACATCCACACTTGGGGCAAAACAGCAAGTGTTGAGACTATCCAAGATGAAAAATTATTATTCAGGAAGACTTTGCTGCCTCTGTACATGTTCCTATACCACCTAATGCTATCAAAAGAACCGCTGCTTCAGTGTCCACATTAATTTTCTTACTGAGGCATATTATGACAGACTAACATTCATAAAACACAAGGTAAGAGAGGAACTGAAGGTTTCGAAGAGAAAGATGATGCCATTCAATAGACTTATCTTTACAGAGGTACTTTATGCTAGAGGCAGCAAACACAAGTAGTGTGAGCTACCCTCTAGTGACTGAAAGTCTCATACCTATACAACTTTGAGCCCTTGAGTTACGACTAGCTGTCAAAGGCACTGAGCTGCATCTCAAGGATGCACACCCTCCCTCAAGCCTCTACCCAGAAAACAGCTCGGCAACTTCTTGTTGTAGGTGATTATGCTCAAAATGCAGCAGAACATTAATATTTTGGAGGTAAAACTTTAAGAATAGTTATTACACAGTAAGAGATTAACACTGGCTTAGAAAGAGACAATTTTCTGGAGATGGGGATAATATTTATGGGTGGTGTCACTACATTATTGCCCTCATTTCCTATTCTTCCTCGGGAATCCAGAAAGAGACAGGGTCACAGAAAGTATATTGTGTTAGATGGACCTTTGTTTTGATATAACTGCTCTCTTTTTTAATCAGCGTGTATAATTGTTCCCCACTCAGGAAATATAAAGCAGCTCTCAAGAACCAAACCTTGAAGGAGTCTGAATATTTTTTAGTTTGAGGAAAATAAACCTCTCATCCCATGACAGCAAGACCTCATTAGAAAACGTGCTAACTGGCTGCATGCATTGGGAGCTCACTGCGCTCCACCTTTTATTTCAAGGCTGGCACTGCACCTCTAGTGTGAGGTTATCACATTAGTCACTTCCTGTTGTGAAATACTGTGTGTGAAACTACAATGAGAGTGCAAAATGACTGAGGTTCATTTTGGTTGCAACGTCAGCACAATGTTCCTGTCATATGCCACTGAGCAAGTGTGATGCACAAATGTGTCTTTGCCCACCTTACTTTAGTATCATCAGAACCTTTCAGTTTGGATAGTACTGTAAATTTATGAATGCCTGTTGCTGCTACTTTCATGTTAAAAGGTTATTACCTTTGAATAGCAAACACTTTAGGTTATCATCTGTTCTTATTAGAATATTATTTATTGGTATTAGGAAGGAAAAAGCCCTGCAACATACCATAATTTTTATATAGGCTTATCCCTGCATATTTAGGTACAATGACTAACATGGAAATAACTGTGCATTTGAAAGGTAGTCATATGCTAAGAGAGGCTGTACAAGTTGCCATTGTGAAATATGAAAGAAAGCGTGAAAGTTGAAGAAAATCAGGATGAATGCAACTGTGATGTCTATCTACTAACTACTGTAGAACAACCAGTGAAAGATAATAAAGCTAGAGGTCATTCACTGTAACATCTTAATCAGAAAGAACTAAATTATATACACATCCCAAAACCCCTAAAAGAACTGAAAACCACAGTCCCTACTCCCTCAGCATAGGAAATGCCAGCCAACTCCGAAATCTGATCATAAGTTAAACAGCATCAGACACATCATTCCCTCTTCTGGAGGGTTCCAAAAATTCTAAAACATTGAAATCTGGCAGAGAAAAAAATTTGTGCTCTGAATCATAAGTAGTAAAATTATATACCTAAACTAAAATATAGAAAGAATTTTAACATTGATAAAATCTTTTGTAACATCATCTGATTTAAGTAATTTTAAGTACCAGTGGTGACTGAAAATGTGACAGCCCCTAATAAACAGCTTGTCTATTACTTGCACAATACCACTGTATTCCATTGGCATGGAAATCCTCAAACATTAATCAGATCATTGGCATTAGAAAGTGATGCAGCCATAGAAGTATTTTAGGCTTTACTTTTCAAACTATTTTTTCATTCACTAAGGAGGGATTTTTAAAACTTCAGGTATTTTATGGTATTTGGACAGGAAAAGCAATATAAATACATATATGTCACCACAGTCTCAGGAACAAGAAGAGAATGAGGTCAGAGAGTATCAGGCACTACTGTCCCTTAGATCTTGGATCAGTTGGTGATAATTCAAAGCTGCTACTTCTTAAAGCGTAACAGCATTCCAGATATTGTTTTTAAAAGCTTTTTGAATTCTACATAGTTCACTGTTTTCTATGAAAAAGCAGATTTCTATTTCATTTTTTCAGGAAAAAAGCCTGTATTCAACATGCCATATGTGCTTAAATTTCTGCAAAAAGCCTTATATTAATATCATGTATAGCTTCTATTATGTTACTTACATTTCACAACTTTTTCTCCAGCCTCCTCCCCCCCCATTCCTGGTTTAGAATTAAAAAAAAATGTATTACTCTCATGGCTTTAATGTATTTTATCTACTCTGTTTTTGTATTATAAGCATTTCAGCTAATACCTCTTCCTCTTTTTTTTTTTTTTTTTATCCTTCTACAAATTCAAAAAAGTTATTTTCAGGATTAGAGTTATTTTGGAGATTATTTTAAAGGATTACATTGATGCACATTCCCCTTATCAGAATGATTACGTGCCAGACTTGCCTGCAAGCATGTAACAGCATTTTATCTTTTATGATCTCATCAAAGTTATACAGATTTTTGCATATAGCTTCTATTTAAAAGCATAAATAAAGATATTTGTAAATCCCAGATCAGCCATTTTTCCATGCCATTTTCTTTTCATATATAAGAAGGCTATTTCATTCATTGAAAGTTTCTTTTTGTCTGAGTGAGCTTTGAAACAAAAGTTTATAAAAGTGAGAAGAAAACAGTTACTACATTGATCTTTAGATAGAAAGAATGAATAGACTGAATAAATTAGCAAATTATTATAAGAAGAGTATTTTCTTCTGAGTAAAACAGCACTTCTTTCTTTAAGTCTGCATTTTTTGGCAGTTATTTTGCAATATCTATGAATAGCAACACTGTTCCACTGTGCTTCACTTAAGTATATGTGGAAAATTAAGCTATATTTGGTTTCTGGAGGCGAAGGAAAGCTCAAAAAAAAAAAAAAAATCCATTTAAATTTCTTCTATCAAAAAGTATTGGCTTCATTAAAAAGAAACACTTCATTAACTTGTTTTGACAGTAAAACAGGACCTAATTGGTTTGTATTTGGCAACAGTCAGAGTCTGTTGGACAACATATTTCTGAAGTTATTAGCATATTACTTAATTAGTGGTATCTACAAACCATCAAGAAATGTTACTATTTCATCTATACAAGAAGAACTTAAAGGATAAGTCTGAGTGAATCCGCTGATGTACAAAATTATCGATGCAGAAACTATAAAAATATTGAGAAACGGGTGTGGGTTTTCATCTGATATTTAATGTCTATTATACAACCTTAAAGATAAGTATAATATAAATGCAAGATCTTTAAAAATCATCAGCTGAAGCAAAATATATCATAAATTACATAAAGAAATACCATAGTAGAAAAAGGTTATGAATCAAAAAACTTCCTTTTCTACATAACTCTACCTATTTTCTGACTTTAATAAATTTTTTGGGGGCCTGCTGTAGTGGTATATTGCTTATATTGGTGTAGTTTTTAGAGGCTCTGTTCAGAATGCACAGGAGGGAAGAAGAACCTTTACAGGCTGCTTTGAAGGCAAGGAGGATGAGCTATTACTCTTCAGATCTCTGATATGAGCAGTAGCAGAGGGAGTGCTGTTAAATGGCAGCATCATAAAGGTTAGATTTTAAAGGGAACAAATTTCTTGTGAGAAGAGTAATGACGTACTGGAATACATCATTTCATGATATCACAGTGTTCCCAACTCAGAGTCCTTAAAAACAAGTGAAGGCAAACACCTTCCAGGATACCCGTGAGCAGGTAACATCAACAAGTTAGTCTCAGCTTCATGATTCTGTGTTTATGCAGTATAAAATTTCAGTGTAAAAGTAATTCCTGTCACCATGCAATTTAATGAATTTAAATACAACTCAGCCAGGGGCAATACTGGGAAAGTGGGTATGTAAAGCAATACTGATGAAAAGAGTGGGGATCAAAGAAGGGATCAGTAACCTGTAGTTGAGATAACAGGGCATGGCTTAGCTTGCCAGCAATGGATGCTCTGAGGAATCAGTGAGGAAGCACCAAGGGCAGTGGGACAGAGCTGATGAGATTGCAGAGAGGGACAGAGAAGAGAGAACATGCCAGCGAACTGCCTTGTAACCAATCCACTGCACTGAAGCAGTGTCTTCAATAGTCTCTGAAATTACCAATGTAATCTTCCATTCAGAAGGGGCTGCTTCATTTGATAACATGGGCAGTTATTTTCTGATGCGCAAATCCTCTCCCTAGAAGGTCAAAATTTCTTCAAGAAGCAGTGTTATAAACAAGCAGCCACAGCCTTTGCACTAGGGGTAGAAGAGATACACACAACAAAACATAGTAAGTGCTGCTATATTTGACAAGTGGTATCTTTCTGGTACTATGGGTGAGCCTATACAGAAAACATAGGCAAATACAGTTATTGGGAAACAGTGCTGCTGATAATCGGATTCTGGTCATGTCTGAGTGGGTTTGGTGGCAATCAGCACGGCTGCGACAAAAGATGTAGTGAGGGAAACAATCTCTGTTTCAAAGTACTGTTAGAAGTCAAGTGCCTCTCTCACCTGACAATCCCATCAAAATCATAAAAAACAATAAAAATTAATGTATTTATACAAGATTAAAATGATAATTTCTTGCTTCTAGTTAAGATGGGGCAGAGTTGCTTGACTCAAAATAATTATTTTTTTCATTCTGTGACAAGGGCGTAAGAGGAATGAAAACAGCTTTATTTGTGCCATCATTTTAACTATACCTTTTGCTTCTTCCTTTTTTGTAATCAATAAAATTATTGCTACAATGCACAGGTTCCATACACAAGGGTTCAATTGCCTCACAGCTCTGATGCTATTAAGGATCAGCAGGCTACACACGCAGCATGAAGGGCACAAAAATCAAAAAAGAAGCAACCAAACAAGGTTCACCCAAAAGAGTAGAACATGTCTCTTCTGTATAACTTGCAATTACAATCATATCTTCTACAGCTCCATACATGCAAGCCAGGAAAACAGTGAAAGTAAAATTTATTTATTTATTTATTTACAGAGCAGCTTGGACAGCACTGCAATACAGATACAATTTTCTCATTTTCTGCCTTTGGTCTCTTTTGGCAATATCCTCCTAAAATACAGATGTAGGAATGTCAGCAAATACAAACCTGTGCTGCTCAAGGCAAATACCTAATGTAGTCTCTTACACAATTTTTCATTTGTCTAAAACATTTTTTAATTTATGAATTTTTCTTAAAAATAGTTAGACCTTTTCACCCTGACTGCTCCTACTAGTATGAAACCCAGAAACATGTTGTTTCCAAGTTTCCCCTCTCCATTTCTATTTGTTGCCAAATTTTATATATAGATAGACATCTTCAGTCTATCTGTTCATGTACTATTACCCGTTTCTTTTGCACACTCTTCTGCTTTTTCAAATGCAACCATAAAGTGAAACACAATTCCTTTCAGTTTTTACTTTCCAAGTAAATAAAACAACTTCATTTAAGCTCATCCTGCAAGGCAGGCTGAACAGTTCCTTGATGCTCTCAAGTACACATTTTATGGACCAACCTTTCAAATTGAACAGTTTCTTTCATACAGAAAGGACCTGATATAATGACAATATAAGGGACAATATAATGACATTGCCACACAAAATAGCAGCATTTTAGCCACCATTTTCTTGTCATATTTTCAGTAGTTACATGGAAACTTCAAGCCAGACTCCTAATGTTACATCCCTCCAGCTGTGATCCTAAATTTGGCAGTAACAGGACAGAATTCAACTAACATACTCAGAAAGTATTCAATGTATATGAATTTTTGACCACATTTTAAATTTTTCCTTACTTAAATGAAGTATCAAGCATTATTCATCTGCAGTTGTCACAATTAATTCTATTAACTCATTTTTTTCTTTATTCCCCCCCCCCCCCCAAAAAAAAAATCAAAATATTGACAGTGAAATCAATCTAAATATCAGGTCTGATACAGAATCATAAAATGGTTTAGGTTGGAAGGGACTTTAAAGATCATCTAGTTCCAGCCTCCTGCCATCAGCAAGGACACCTCCCACTAGAATAAGTTGCTCAAAGCCCCATCTGACCTGGTCTAGAACACATCCAGTGATGGAGCATCCCCAGCTTCCCTGGGCAACCTTTTCCAGTGTATCACCACATTCACAGTAAAGAATTTCTTCCTAATATCTAATCTAAATCCACCCTCTTCCATTACCCCTTGTCCTATCACTAGAAGCCCTTGTAAAAGGCCTACCCAATTAGATTTTTAGATGCTGTAGCTGTGCTATGTAAGCTTTTATTGCAAGAGCTTCATGGTCTACTAGTTTTGTACTGGCAAAAATAAAAATCAATGGTCATGCCGTAAATTTTAAGATTTTAAAGTGAGGTACTCATTTAGTTCAAAACCAGAAACAGTATCAGTACATAATACCAAGAAGGCTATATAAAGGAAGAGACACCTGCAAATATGCTACTTTACATATAACATTTTCTTTTGGCATTTCTCTACTCATTAAACACTGTAGTTGCATCTATTGTCATTTTCTTCATATCCCAGTTTAAACCTTTGACAAAAGTTTACTGCAACTTGTGTAACAATCAAAATACAAATCTGCAATGATTTACAAGCACTATTAAAAAGGTGAGAAAACATGCTTGTTACATAGTTAAAAAAGCTGAAATCGGTGAAAGAAGGATAAACAAAAGAATTAGTCATATATTAGATAACAATGTGCAGCTTCACTGTGCTGTGATCACTCCTGAGCTGTGCATGTGTTAACCTCATGTTCAGAAAACATGTATGCATTTTCTCTAGCAAAACCAAAAAAAATAATCTAAGGTTAACATCACGTACTTTTTTTATATTAAAAGATGCTTCTGAACTCTAGGAGAGTACCAAGTCTGCAGAAAAGGCTGTGTTGAATACATGTAACCTAGAGAGACTTCTAGTACCAAAGGAAAAAAAAAAAAAAAAAAAAAAAAAAAAGGAAACTCCATAAGAGGACTGTTACATTTTGGTTTGACAACCTGACTCTATCCTAATGGCTCTGCTCACTGCAGTTGAAACAGAAGTCCAGTCAAATCTGTACCAAGCTAAAAGGTAATCACCTTCTGTGAAGACCATTAGGAGATTAAGCCTAGGATAAAAAAAAAAGAAAAAAGTTATATGCATTTATCAAAGAGCAGAAAACCAATGGCTTGTATGCTTGTACATAAGCCATCTTTTCAACTGTATTTAGGTAAGTGATTAGTCTTCCTCTTACACTATCATCTTACTATTTGACTTCATCGTGGACATACTGTGACCCAAATACAGTAGATATATCAACGACCAGATCAAGTCTGATTCCAGCTGGAGGCTTTTTAAGTCTACTGATACATTACAGATGACTGATGGTAGCTCTCTTAGCTTTGCTTACAAATTACTTTATTCAAAATAAGTGCATCTATGAGAAAAGTAACTCGAATTCCAGAAATCATTTTACTGTACCAGCTTGAACAATCAAAAGGAGAATGGATTGTGTGAGCGAACATACAGAGTGAGGATGCAAATACATTGTAAAGCATACCTTCAGAAGTTGCAGTGTTAGGAAATTATGTATTTCTGTACTAGGTTGGGAATAAAGAACTGTTGTCTGTTCCTAATGACCCGAGACCAAAACCTGCTGTTCTGGATTGAGTAGAATTTGCAGGGTAAAACAAGGAGAAGAATATTGTCACGTTACCCTGAAGATTTCCACAGTATCATCTTATCTGAAAGAAGCAATGAGGATTTTCCACATGAAGCAGGCAGTGATTCAGTCCCTAAACCTCTTGATCCTACAAGCCCACTGAGAGCACGAGGCCATCTGCACAGAGACTTTGTTTCCACCACTGGCAGTACACACCTATTTTCAACCATGCCCTTTGATTTACATGATTCTATCAGAGATTCTTTCTGCCCTTGCTATGGAAAAAAACCCCAGGAAGATACAGTTCTTGATTAAGCAACCTGAAACCACACACCATAAGAGAAGATACTTTTCTTCTGTATTTTTCACAGTTGCTTTAATATTTTTCGAGGCCTTTATTCACCCTCTAGTGTGTATGGTATACTTTCATGTATTTTAGTTTTTACAAGACTGTCATTTTTTTTCAGTGAAATCATTGATCATAGAAGTCTTTTTTTTTTTTTTTATCTACCTTTTTTTTTTTTTAATCTGGCACAAAGCTACCTTTGACTCTGTTGTCTTTATTATGCACAGACAGTATGCCTACCCCATACACAACCAAAATATCTTTATGCTTTCTCTAGGGCTGATATCATTACAGACTTCCACCTCCCCCAGTCCTGCAAAATACATATCCTCTTAACATTTTCACCACTAGAATCTTAGGACCTAGACAAAGTTCATGGGCATAGCATGAACAGTCACAGGACTATACAAGTTGCTACACAGAACCATATTAATTTCCTTTTTTTTTTCTAGATGTCTTCAGAGTCTAATTGATTTGTATCATAGTTTTGGAGCCTTTTATACCTTTTGTCACCACTTTGCACAGTGTTAATGCTATGAATCCTTAAATGCACCCATTCATATCTGCACTTCCTTTAAGAATCTGGCTCTCTCAGTCTCTAAACATACAAGTCATATACTTAAGGGCTTGTGAAGTCTACCACATAAGCTATATATCTTCTTTTGCACTGTGATTACATTTCTGACACCTAATTCAGACTGTGTTTTGGATATTCGTTTATCACATGGGAAAAAAACTGACATTATAGCATCACAGAGAAAGAACCATACAGACCAGTTTATCCCAGAGCTGTTACTAGTGTTGATCTCTTCACCCTGACAAGTACTTCAAACACAGCCACATTTCTGCTGGGGATATTCTTGCCTCATGATTCATATCTACAGTTTAGGTAACAGCTGAAGTACACACACACCCACACGCAGCTATAATTACTAACAAAGGAGATACAGAAATCCAAAGAAACATGTCAATCCTTAACACTTGTCCCTGTTTCAGACCTATTATTTCTGTATAGCACTGTCTGCTCTGAGCTGAGGATTTCCAGTCTCTTTCTTTGATTAGCTACTGGAGCTACCCATGGCAGAAGGCAAAGTACTACCCCCTTCATGTATGAAGGCACTGATTCTTCTCAGTGCCTATGGAACTCCTCCCAGACCTGAGCCTTTGGCTCCTCTCACAACTCCTAGAAATTTTAGAACTTTGACATCATTTGACAGATTATTCACTTGCTTTCATTACAGAGAATTCAGGATAAGTAGGCTTTGGAACTGAGTTCTGTGTGAGAAATTACATCTGAATGGATAAAGTACTTGTATCTGACAGATACGTAACATCCTTTTTATTGATTCACACCTGGGTTTCTACACATTAAAAAATTTCAGCCCAAAAGTTATACGCTACAAATGCTATGTA
This sequence comes from Megaceryle torquata, assembly GCA_024611175.1. NCBI lineage: Eukaryota > Metazoa > Chordata > Aves > Coraciiformes > Cerylidae > Megaceryle > Megaceryle torquata. Next base: position 30,662 of record JANIJG010021688.1, read on the forward strand.
TATGCTACAAATAATTTACTTCTAATCTTTAGCAGAATGAACAATCAGTAAATCCCATGCAAGGACAGTCAACTCTAAACCCTTAGAAAAGCAACTTAGTTGTAGGACATAAAACCAGAAATTAAATGTAAAAACCAAAAAAACAAAACAAAACACCAAACCAAACAAACAAACAAAAAACAAAACAAAACAAAAAAAACCACAAAAAGAAAAAGCCCCCCCAAACAAAATAACCCTAATAATAAAAAATAACAAACCATGCAACAACAAACACACACCAAAAAAAACCCAAACAAACCCCCCACACACAAAAAAACCAAACCCAAAAAACCAAACCCAACCCCCCCTCCCCAGTTTAGATGCCAAAGAGCATCTCAAATTACACAGTGGGCAGAACTATCTATTACATCATCCAACCACATCAAGGTCCAGAGCCAGTCTGTGAGCCTGCCAATAACAAGCAGCAGGCTGTAGCAAGGAAGGCTGGGTACCAGCTTTTAAATGGAATGATGTACTTCTGTAGAATGAAGTTCCACAAAGTTGCTGATGACAAAGGGCTTTATATAGCTCCACACAGATGTAGCTCTGACATCTGAGATGTATGAAACACACCTCTATATCTACTACTTAATATTCATAGCTTCAGCTATGAAATTGACTGTTTATGACTGAACCATGATGCAACTTGGATTGGTCTGAGTTAAAGTTGCATGTCAGAAAACAGTGATTATTAATGGAAAAATACATAATGTATACACTTTATGGAGCACAAGTCTTACATAATTGTTTCCCTCCTATATCCCCCACCTGCTAGTAAACCTTCCAAACCTCCGATAAAGCGTTGCTCTCAAATACACAGCTCTTCCCCCTCACATACTCCTACAGAAATTAGACGATCCAAGGTCAGTTACGGGTGTTATTCAGTACTGAGCCAAGGTCCAATTTATCCTACAATATACCATAATTTTTCAGTGTCACAAAAGTCAACACTGTTATTTGATTAGCTGAATCCATTCCAATCTGAAAATGCCTCTGGCTTCAATATTCTGACAAGACTGTCATCTCACTGAACTCTAAACAATACAGGCACTGACCCCTCAAAGGAAAGGCAGTTTAAGTTGCTTGTGCCATTTAAGGGAAAACAGAAACAGACATGTAGCATATATACACAATTACAATTACCAGAGTATCTTGGCATGTAAACAAATATCAGAGCTTTCAGACTGTAGATACTAAAAATTTAATTCTCCAAGCAGGAATATATGTGATATATTGTGCTGCAACACATGATTTATTTCCCAGCAAGAAATCTGTTTCAATTAATTTCATATAAACAGATCTTTCAAAATTCAGGTTTAGAACCATTCCCAGACCACATCTGAAGGAAGGTGTACAGGTTTCAGATCTCATTGTAAGATACAGCAGAGGACACAAAGGTAGCTACCTTCAGAAGGGGATTATCCATCACTATGGACTTGCCTACCAAACTGATTTGCTTACCTTTCATGGCTTTTCCTTCTCTGGGATTGTGTAGCCACATAACTCAGCTTTACCACCAGCAGGATCAAATAAAGTTTCTTTATGACATTGAAAAATACGAAGTCTAAATTAGCCAGTTATCAAATAGCAGATTTGTCATGTATTAATCCATCGTTTATCTGAAACTCAGGAGTTCCAAAACATCGCACATACAGCTTTAACTCACTGCTGAGTTCAGTTTCCAACTGTTTTCGTTTTCAGCCAGAAAGTCCAAAGTATTTCTCAAGAATAAGATCCATGTAAGCTGAAACAAATTCTGGAGTCCTGCCAGACTGACAGGATTCTCTAACAGAGGCCAAGACTGGTATGTTCAGTAACACCATGATTACCAGGGATAGATGCAGAATTGTCACAGCTTCAAACCAAGTATGACTTTAAGTCACTAACCAGAATCTTAATTTTCCAGAAATGAGACAGTAAGAATCTATAGCAAAAAGGAAAAAACCAAAAAAAAACCCAAAACAAAACAAAAAACCAACCAAACAAAAAAAACAAAACACCAAACCCACAAACCAAACCACAACAAAAATCACCAACATGCAAAAAAAAAAAGAAAAACAGCCTGAAAACAAGTAAACTTTGTTGCCGACAAAGTGGGTCCAAATAGTTACTCTCACATACTTGTGTGAGCCTAACAAAGTTCAACAAGGCCACATGCAATGTCCTGCATGTGGGTCTATCCCAAGCACAAATAGAGGCTGAGCTATGAGTAAATTGAGAGCAACCCTGTAGAGAAGGACTTGGGGATCAATGCTGGCTTATATTCAGTTTTTCAATGGGCACTCAACAGCCCAGAAAGCCAATCACAACCTGGGCTGCATCACAAGAAGTTTGACTAGACAAGCACACAGTCAAGGGAGAGAATTCTGCTTCACTCTTGCAAGACTCCATCTTGAGTACTATGTCCAGCTCTAGGGCCTTCAGTATAAAAAAGACATAGACCTGCTTGAGCGAGTCCAGAAGAGAGCCGCAAAGATGATCAGGGTGATGGAGCACTTCCCCTGTGAGAAGAGGCTGAGAGAGTTGGGGTTGTTCACCCTAGAGAAAAGAAGGCTTCAGGGAGACCTTACAGTACTTAAAGAGAGACTACAAGAAACATGGAGAGGGACGCTTTATCAGGAAGTGTAGTGATAGTATGAGGGGTTAACAGTTTCAGACTGAAAGAAGGTAGATTTAGGATAGATATTAGGAAGAAATTCTTTACTGTGATGGTGCTGAGACACTGGAAGATGTTGCCCAGGAAAGTTGTAGATGCTCCATCACTAGAGTGCTCAAGGCCAGGTTGGACGGGGCTTTGTGAAGCACGGTCTAGTGGGAGGTGTCCTTGACCATAGCAGGATGGTTGGAACTAGATGATCTTCAAGGTCCCTTCCAACCCAAACCATTCTATGATCCTGTGAATTTTGTTAACAGTATTAGATCATATCATGCTGTGATTATGCAGGACTGCACTGCATACATACATACGTACAAGCATACACATAGGTAAGTATACAAGAAGGTTCTATGAAGGAGAATTTTAAATACAAGAAAGAATATGATTGAGGTTGCTCTTTCTTGTCAACTTGAAAGACTTCACGCTCCTAAAAAAAACCCAGCAATAACTGTAGTAAATACAGTAAGGTTTATGCCCATTACCCTCCAAGAGAAAACTTTAAAATTGAAATTTAGTTTCAAAGCATGTAGACAAGTCTAGCTGTTTTATTTGTTACAAGATGGATTTATATTTCATTGTGCTTTTTAATCAAAGCTACAGCTTTCAGTCTCTCTCTCCCCCCTATATATATAAACAACCATCCTTTGTCTTTTATTCACGTTATGCTGCAAAATAACGCTTTGTTTTGGTGTTGGGAGATTGGAAGGTGAAATGGAGGTCACCCAGCTCCCTAAGGTCAGCCAATACTAATAACACCAGCCTCTGGAGAATGCTGTCATCAGTGTCCCATTTCTCTCAGGGTCAAGGAACTCCTGCAATCATTCAATGAGGGACTAATAAGACAATTCACAAGTCCTTTTTTCTTCAGGGGTAAAGGACATGCAACCATGTTGTTCCAATTGTTTTAAATTCTTGTAAAGAAATTTATATTTACAGAAAGAGCCTTTTAAAAAGATGAAGCGTGATAGCTACAGCAACATAACCAGTAGGAAGGGCTAGGTTTTTCCTGCTTTTCAGTAAAGATCAGCTATTAATTATTAAAACAGATACCATATAATGAAATCTGTGCACTTGGGCCTTAAACTCAACATGTACTTATAAGAATAAAACAAACAAACAAACAAAAAAACCCAACACCCAGAAGAAATGTTAATTCATTTTTTAAAACTGTGCACATGTTCCTGCCCTACCCAGAATCTTGGTTAACTGTATCCACGCTGTGCACGTCTAGAATCTGGCCCCACACAACATCCACCCTCTCCATTCACAACTCTGCTACAGAGTCACTTGAGCCAACCTCTTCCACCTCAGACCTCTTTCCAGCCCTGTTTTCCAAAGCCCAGTACAGCAACCAGATCTTACTGAAAACCCTCTCACTCCACCCAACTCATTTTCCCAGTTCAGCGGATCCAAATCTCATCGCATATCAGCCTTCCTACATACATAATATCCAGATATGGACTTCATTTTCCAAACAGACATTCACAAGCAACTATACATAGAAAAGTGGGATGCACCCATGAAGGAAACAGGAGCCTGAATTTTGGATATCAGTAAATCCAGCATCTATCTCTAAGACATTGTGGATAATGTAATCCATTTCAGTAAAAATGAGGTCAATCAAAACCTAATTCTCTGCTTGAATGCAGTCTTCACCAACAGTTCCTAAAAACCCACCAAAACTAAGGTATTATAAGTATCAATAGACCTAGATGTTTGCAATTAAATTTAGAAAAGCTTAAACAAAACAAAGCTATGTTCCTGCTTGCATGAAGGAGTTACCAAAGTATTTTCTTAATGATATCTTCATTTTTGGTTTATGGTATGGTGTCTTTGATATGACAACAGCTGAACGTGAAGTTGGACGATTATTTAAAAACTCTAGAGAGAAAAATATTGCCAAACTACTTCGATTGCATTTTAGCTTAATATACATACATATCATTATGGACTATATCATGCTGTTACACAAAAATCATAACCCACAAAATTATAATCTGCCAATGGTGGTCTGAAGCAATGCTACAGGAAACCCAAGTAGGCATAGACTTGTGTGTGGTACAAACAGCAATAAAACATCAAAGTTTTGTTATGTCCTTTAAGACACTTGCGTCACAAATCACCAGGATTTATAAGCATCTGTATGTGATAATGAGATGATAGTGTTACAGCATGATGATTTTTAAATTGGAAGCAACACTGCTTAATTTGCTTTCTCACTTGCAAAGTATTTGTCTTCTTATTTCACAAGTTTATTTGAAGCTTACAGAGAGATTCCTGGACATGTCAGAAGACACTGACTTTACAGCTCTGATCTGAAGAAATGTAATGCATGGTGGAATTAATTATTCCAGTCAATATATGATTACTTGCTCTGTGAGAGTGCAACTTTGGACAAAACTGCTTGTCTTCATCTTTTCCTTTTACTTTTTTCTGTACTACAACAGAGAGTAATTCACATTTCCCCCCTCCACCCCATCTCCTTTTTTTTTTTTTTTTAGTGCAATGCACTTAAAAAGAAGCAAATAAAGTTCATGTTTCTATTCATATTAAAATACATCCAAGATCTGAAGGTGAAGCATTTTTACTCTTGTGTATCAGGTATCTCACTTGCAATTTTCTGTAAGGCTAAGCATATGAACAGTAGTTCAGGTGTTTTAGAAGATGAAATTGTTAACAGAATGGAGAAAACAAGAGGTGAGGTCTGAAATTCTAAAAGTCTCTAATAATGATTTTTTAAAAAGGTTAATATTAGCACTCCTCTACATTGTCCACATAACCAGAAAGTACAAATACTCTCTGAGAAGATATACATCGCAATAGAACACATTATCTACATCTGGAGTTCCTATTAGCTGCTCACTTAACATGTTACCAAAAAATCACTTTTCAATGGTGCACATCCATGTTATGATATCTAATTCTGACCCTCCCATGACAGTTCTCTCTGGGGTAAGTTAATGAACCAGATACTTTGCTACTTAAACTTGGCATATTACAACTGACTTTCATGAAGTTAAGAGGATATACTTCTCAGATTGTTGTATATTTTCAGTTGGTTCATGAAAAGAAAAAGAATTAGTGATAGGTTGGCATTTTTGGTGTTTTGAAATTAGGAGCAGGAGGTGCTATATATCAGGAACAAATAATTGCTTGTGACTTAGAAATAATTTAAAGCATTTTTTAGAAAAGCAAACTGAAATATTTGGAGGGGGAAGTAGGGGAGCAGAAGCATACCCCAGAACAAGGCAGGATTTCTAGTAACTATAGCAAAACATAGAGAGCCTTATCCTATAGAAACATCTATCTTCTAAATAATTAACCAAAAAATGTTCAAAAGACATGCTTTCTATTTACATTAAAAAAAACTTTAAAAACCTCTCATCAGCATATTCACTTATTAAAACTGGCCACTATAACTATATTAAAAAAAAAATCTAATAAAAGCAAAATATTGAGGCCCTATTAAGTCATAAAACTAGCTAAGAACTTGCTTGTTATCTCACAGTCACTAGCAGTTTTCCATATTTTAAAATGCTAAGACATCAAGCAAAATGGAAGATCATTGAAGCAAAACAGGTAAAAAACTGTCGCTACCAGAAGTTACCATGGGAAAAACTCAGCACTTAAACACTCACTTCACCATTTTCAATATTCCAAAGTCCGTGGTTAACTATAAAGCCTAAGATAGAGTTCCTGTAAACGTCTGATTAAAAATCATTCATTTTCACCTTCACTGATAATTAATAAGTTACAGAACATATCATCCTCCTACATATTGCTGAAATCTCTTGATAGGCAGGTAAACTGGACAAAATGAGAATTTACATTACAAGCCCAAAAAATTGATGAAATAATTTCCCCCAGAGGATTGAAGGCAACTTTTTCAATGCTGGAACTATTCAGGCTTTATTTCTGGCTTTTTTACAAAGATTAACCATGTAGTTTTGAAAACCTATTTCTGTTTCTCTGTACCTGGAACTGAAATAATATTTACACTCACAATGAACATTTCACAGCTGCTTCTCAGTCTGAACCACCTCTACTTATCAAAACCATGTGTAATTGTGAATTGAACATCAAATGGCAACTGTAAACATGCTAATCCAAAATTAAAGGTTCATTACTCACATAATAGAAGACATGTGGAAGCATTTCATAATGACATAGGATTTCCCTTTTGACTAGTTATGATCTACAATCTATTTTGGCCTGAGGTCAGCTGGCAAACAGATACCATAGATTGATTTCTCTGTATGTGTGTTAATGATTCCCCTTTCCATTTTTCTGCTCCAAATTGTCTTAAATTGTCATTGACTATGATGATACTCAGAAAACAGACTTCATAAAATTGTCACAGTGCTGGTTATAAATAAAATTTCATGTTCAATAGAAAAGAATTCTTGATACCACAAGGGATTAACTGAAAATTATCCTCATACCATTTAAATATGCATCGTTTAACTGGCTTCATCACCTTTCATTCATACCATTCCTTCTTCTAAGCACTGATACACTTACTATTTTATCAAATCCAGATTTTTCTATAAACACTGGATACAATTTGCCTTTCAAAACCAATCACAATTCACTTTGAATGACATCAGCCTAGAAATTGGAGCCCTGAAAAGGCTAGGCTTTTTCTTTGTTATGATGTAACTACATGAGGCAGTATCACAGGGTTAGAACTTTTATTCATGCAGCACAACACATGCTTAAACAATCAGTTAACTTCTGAAAGCATTTTTTCCAACTGCAATATGAACTCAAAGATCACAAATATAAAAATGACACTTCTCTAGCAATTAGCATGACAGAAACTCAATAAAGGAGTGCATAAGATGAGTTGGTTAGAATAACATTTACTCCTTCCAACAGTCATGAAGAATATACTTTACAGAAACACTGATTAATATCAAGGGAAGCATGTGGTCCATGCCCAGATACTGTTAATCTAGAGGGACCAAATTATAATCCCTGTGTGAAGTCCTCCCTCAAACAAAGTACTGCTGTACTTCAACTCAAGTAGAACAGGTGCTTGGCTGCTGATGGCCACAGTTCTGGGCCCCATTTCAGTAATGTTTTTGCAGCAGTATAAATAAATAGGTGGGTAATTTCCTAAATGGCCAACTCCTGTTATTTAGTCCAGAAGCCGATTCTTCTTTAACTGAAAGAACAAGCAACTAGAACAGAATACCACTGAACTTAAATAGTGTGGAATAAAGAATAAAGACTAAGGGTGGTTTAAAAAAAGAAAAAAAAAAAATCATACTAAGGCTGCAGCATTGTTCACACATAAGGAAAGGTATAAAAACAGAGGAACTTTCTGGGGTAGTGCACTACTGGTATGCCAGGAAACCATTTCACAATAGTTCTCTAGACGACGCTGCTCGCAAGTAGTGCGGGGGATGAAGTGAAGATTCCATGGCCAGGCCCTGCGAAGTTACAGCAGAGATGCG
>JANIJG010021688.1:50828-64571 GCA_024611175.1 Megaceryle torquata
AAAAAAAAAAAAAAAAAAAAAAAAAAAAAAAAAAAAAAAAAAAAAAAAAAAAAAAAAAAAAAAAACCAAACACAAAACAACACGAAAACAAACAAAGAAAAACAAAACAAACCAAAACCCACATAATAAAGGAGTGATACACATTTGCCATTCAATACTAAGCTGCTGGCTAACAGAATAATGTTCTACAGAGTGGAAAAAAGCACCAGCACCACAGGACCTTGAGGGTGAAAACTACCGAGTACACCTTCAGCACTGTGCTTAGGAGGACAAAGAAAAGCTAGAGGTTACAAAAACAAGGGCAAGAAGCAGGGAAACACAGGCCTGTATCAGAGATCAGATCATGCTAGCTCTCAAAGAATGTGACCTTACAAGCACAAGATCTTAAAACAATATGACAAATTCCCCTAAACAATACATTCCTATATTCCAGACCAGTTAATTAAAACATAAATATAACAATTGTGGAAATATAGTATGAAATAAAACCATTCTAATTTAGATGCTGTTAATGTTACCCTAAATGGCATTTATACCATTGCAAGACTGAAGAAAATTAGTGATAAATGGGGAAGAAAAAAAAAAAAATCCCTAGATTTTTATGATTATATATTGGAACCAGAAAAACAAAGAAAATACAAAATTTAAGAGATTTAGACGACTTGGTAAAACAATAGCACACAAACAACTGAATGTATCTTTGTTTTTTTCTCCTTTTGTTTTTTAAACCCATAAGCACTCTTTTGGAGCAAAACCCAACAATATAGCACCATCATTGGAACATTTGGCTTCAACTTACAAAAGCAAACAAAAGAGCACCAAAACAATAATTACTTTTCCATTATTTCTCACATGATTTCTTTTAAAGTCATATACAAAAATACTGTTTATTAATGCAAACTGTAAATCCAAAATGCATCAGAGACTACTGGCTGATGCAGAGGAAAAGACAAAGAAAAGCTCTTTGTAATTATTTATAACAAAGAAAAAATTGCATAGGAAATTGAATAATAATAGTATAGATTTCTGTTTAAACACTATCATGTGTTGGTTCATCATCTACAATGTTCAACTCATTATAATAACCTCAAAGGTTTGTGGATCCACAGATAATTTAGACAGGGCTTATGATTTCTGAAATGTATTCTACTGTATCATTTTACAAAATATTAATATGCCAAAAATACTTTGAAGTTGCCATATTGCTCCGTTATTAATAGATCAAAAAGAAGCCTTTATTGACACTTACCTGGAAAACAGTGCCAATTGATTTGTTTCATTCACCTATTTAAGAGGATGATAAAAAGTGAACTAAAAAAAATAATCTTAGTTGTGTGTAGTTCTATACAAAGTGCTAGAGGGATAAACCAAAATATACAGCAATATTAGTCTTCTAAAGTGAGTAATATCAAATGTAATAAAAATTATCTATTTTCAAATCAAAACAAGGATGTTGCAGTGATATATAGGCATTAGGGTGTCTCAACTGGGAGCAGCAAGAGAAAAACTTTGGAAGTGACATAATTTTTTTACATTTCTGGTCTACTGTAATAAACAGATGTAAGATAGGCAGAGAGGTTCATAGGAAATATGTTTTCATAAATAATTCCATATTATTATTCTAAATATTGGATAAAGCCTGCTTTATTTTTAAATGAATAGGTAGTGTTTTTTAAGAGCAGAGTATTTCCTTGAATTACCTACTTGCACCTACCATATGCTTTTGCTTTCCACAAAATACTACCAGCAATATTTTCTAGGATGTAACTCGACTCATAATTTCTTTCCCTAAAGGAAAGGGAACCATATCCTTAGGTTTCAGGTGTCCTGGCTTCACTGGGATAGAATCATAGAATAAATTTTCTCTTCAGGAAAGCTTCTTTTTTTTTTTTTTTTTTTTTCTTTAGAAGACTGCTGCCCCTGATTCAGGGAGAATAAAGTTGATAAAGCACCTTGTTTTCACTTGTGCCCAGCCATTGTATGCTGGTCTCCATAGTGATCAAGGTCTTTAGCAGTTCTGCGTTAGCCAGTGCTAAAGCCAGGAGCAGCAAAACCCAGGGCAGCTGACCCATGCAGCCAACAAAATTATCCCACCCCATAAATGTCACGTTCACTATAAATTAGAAAGTTTACTGGAGATGGTCTATTCTCCTGATGGCCACCATCCCTGGATGGTCTTGCCTGTCATTCCCCTCCTGAGGCCAACCCTCCTATATGTTGTGACTGTCACACTTTTGTGAGTACACATATAATCTTCAGAAAGCAAATTATCTCAATGGAAATGATGTATTATGTATGACAGTGGTTCTGCCTTGGAATCAAGCTAAGATATTCTTCTCAGAGAGCTCTGAGGGATCTCTTGGCAGTAGTTGTTCCCAGATGGTGCCATACTACACCTGTGCTTTACAAAGTGGGAAGGCTCTTGATCCACTTTCTAAAGTATTAACCCTTCCCAGTCTCATTTCCCTTCTGTCCTTTTACTCTTAGGTGAACTTCATAAACAAATATTTAAAAGACAGATCAGTAAGATTGTTTCTCAGTCTTGTTAACTTCCTTTGCAAAACAGACTTCATCATTCAGGACACCTCATAAAGATTCAGAACATAGAGGTATATAAATGTATAATGTAATAGATTATTTCCATTTGAATTCAGTATGAACAAAAACCTATGAGCAAATTCAAACAGATTAATTAATGTCAGCGCTATTTCTAGCCTTTTAACTGTTAACTACTATCTCCTGTGATGGGATTCTTCTTAGCGTAATATTTTGAAAGCATCCCCATTCACACCTCTCCTATGGTGACAATTTGTTATGCCAGCTGCTGCCTCATGCTTGAACATTACTATTGATAATAGGCAATATTCCAGTGTCAGCAAAACTTTTTTAAAAAAAAGCTAATGCTAATGTTCAGCATATGGTTTTATCAGTGATAGAGGAGCAATTCTACATCACCAGCTTCGGGGTGCTGCTGACTCTGGCACTCTACCCTCCAGGCCCAAGCAATCACAGTATTTATGACCAGATTGGTCTCTGACCCAGATACGTACTGATTATTGAAGCTTTCATTTGGCAGGAGTAATTCTGACCTACTGTGCTAATAATTTTGCTGATGGGAACTAATTAACAAGCAGACAGTTTGTACACACTCTTTAACCTAGCTGTTAACAAGCTTGTAATGAAACTTCAATCAAGTCACACTGTGCCCTGGTTAAACAAATGCATACACACACATGTGTATGCCTGTATACACACTGATTACTATAGCCATAGGTAACGAGTGAAGGTAAAAGTAAAACATGCTAAAACATAGGCTAAGCACCCTATGTTTATGTAGGTCTCATCACTGGCCAAGATAAGGATGAGAAATTGAAGTGGATATATTTCTACCTCTGGGCTATTTCATACAGGTCAATTTAGGACAATCCAAAGGAGACTTAAATCTCACAACTGTGTAAGTATAGCCCTTCTCTGTGATACTACATCAATACCATGAGAAATGCACACTAAATTTTATTTAATTAATTAAAAAAAAAAAAGCAGCTTATTAGATTACCTTAATGATCTGACGTAATTCAACATCCCTAGTTACTATTTGAACAAACTAACTTCTAAAGGAACTACCCAGCTAACTTGGGTACCTAGAGCAAAGAGTTGTGAATACTCTCATGTTAAGACAGAGTGGGTCTCTTCTACAATTCCGAAGCATTGTTTGCATACATTTAAATATTAATGTCACTGTGCTAACTCACCAAAAGTTATAACAGCTGTGGTTAGGACTTAGAACTAAATATGGAAAAAAAACACAAAAAAACCCAACACCAAACAAAACCAACCACCACACACACACAAAAAAACCCCACCAAACCCACCAAAAAAACCCCAAACCTAAAACAAACAACAAAAAACACACAACAAACCCAAAATTATCTGTCAGACTGAAGTAATAATTAAAAAAAACCAACAAACAGCTGGGGGGGGGTGACAACAGAGAATACCATCATATGTAATGCCATATGTATTAAAAAAAACAACCCTGAGCATTCTATATAATATTCTAGAGTAGTAAATTCCTGTGCACTGTATGCACACAACATGTAATGCACCAATGCCATCAGGTCAACAGTGAAAACAGAAGAGAACAAAATCACTGTGTTAATCATCTCCTGATAAAACACTTCAAGATTCAGAATAATCTAAGAAAATAATTTTCATGGATTAAATCAACATTTGTTGAAGAAAAGCATGCAGATCTATTGCTCTTCATTCTTCTTTGTTTTGTGCTTCACCATAGAAACAGTAGTTAACACCATCTTAATGTGGTAAATTCTGCAACAACAGAAACTCTGAAAATAGCTTATATAAATTAAACATCACATTTTAAGTGATCAACATCTACCAATTTTCCTTAAAGATAAGCATTTGTCTCTGGATCTGTGAAATATTAATTATATGTATATTAAAGGTGCCACACAACTTTGATTAAATAATTACACATCTTCTGTGAAAACTGAAGACTAGTCTAAAACTTTTATTTTCTTCTGTCTAGGACCTACAAACTAACAGTCTGAGTGACACTCTTTGAACAGGCTTCTACATCACTGGTTTGCCTCCACTAGACTCACTGATAATAGAGTTAGGCACTTGGTTACATCATGTACTTTTACCTTTGAAAAAGAGCAGATTTAAGATTTAAACAATCTTAAATCAGACTTTTTGACCTTTTCTGATTACTGGTGCCCATTCAACCTTTTCAGGATGAATGGTGGATATCTTTGTTCAAGACGGTTTATTCAGTAAGCACAGTATTTTTCTCTAAGTTAGATAAATTGAGTGGTCACTTAACATGGAGAAAGGCCAACATCAATTGCAGCAAAGGTCACTCAGTTCAGTTATGTACTGTATTAAATTGTCATCAGAAATGAACAGCAATTTCATCAATAACCCATCCAACTATAGTGACTATGACTGTTGGAAACTGTCCACCCACATTATGCTACGGTGAGTGCAGAGCAGTCGGGGAACCCCCTGTAAGACAGCGATAGCAAAGGCCAGAGCATAAACACCTGGAGGGAACAGAGGTTCTCATCCATCAGTTTGGTGGAAAAGGACAGGGAACATCAAGAACCTAGTAAGCTGATGATATACAATACAGTCTTTTCACAGTACTGTAAACACCATCCTATATGCTACAACTTCAGAGTACAAACTCTTTCCTTGAACCTTTGAATCACATGTTCTTGGGCTCTCTTATGGTCATTGTGGGAATACCCTATGCTTTCCAGTGCTTCAAAGTCACTGGTCACTTCTGACAGCTCTGCTTTCACAATGACCAAAATGTAATAGAAGAAATATTTACTGGAAATTTTAAATAAGCAAATGTGAATACTATCCAACCTCCAATTATTATTTTTGATAGTTACTACTAAACTCCCAACTGTAAGAAAAGACTTCTAGTTTTTACTATGAGTGTTTATATTGTTGAAATAACATTATTTTGTGATTTTAATGAAATTAAATAATTTTGTCATGCTAGGAATAAAGCTAAATATTTTAGAGCAAAGTAGACTAATTATTGGTGATGGAGTGGGCTAATTATTAGTAATGGTTGGATTTCAACTTTCTTTCTCTTCTTTCTCCGAAGCATGGTGTTTTGGATATTCAGTGTTTTGAACTGCATTAGAAAAATACGCCATATGGTATTGCTTGTCTTTCCTGATTGGATGTAACACCAGCTGTTGCTCTACAGATTCCTAAGTAGACAGTACAGATTTCATCTGTCAGTGCTCAGACATTCACTTTCATATTTGCTTTCAGTGTGGATTGTCTGAAAATTAGATTATGACTTATTTGAAAATATGAAAGGAATCTTAAGTATTGATAGTGTTTAAAATTAAGTGCAATTTCAGTTAGCAGTTTGAAATTTTAAATGCAGAATAAAAGCACAGTATGCTTTGTCGTCTTTAACGTGTAGACCTGGCTTTTATTTTGCAAAGTTACACATGCAGAAGCAAATATATTTTAAAGAAATATCTATCTATATATAAAGAAATAACTCTATGGTTGCCAACAACCAGGTCAAGGATACTCACCTACCAGATTTCAAAATTATAGACATTATACTTGAAAAGTTTAACTCAGAGATTTCTTTGCTATAACAAGGAATAAATTATTTTTTTGTTTGTACTGCACTGAAACTTAAAATTATTTTTTTCCACATAACTGAAGGACCTTGGAGAGGGCAAGAACCACCTAAGTAGCAGTTTTCATTACTGCAATACCATTGTTGTGAATAGAATTGGTAGATCAAAAAAGGAGACTGAAATGGGATGGACACAAACTGGAATTCCTAAGTAAGATCTTGAACCATAAACTACAAATATATAGTAATCATAGGAAGTAACATAAATCTACATTAAAACTTCCCCAACTGTCACCCAAATAATGCAACCTTCATTACAACTGAAAAATTAAAGGATACCCAAACAACTTATGGGAATCCCAAACTCATATATTCATATGTTTACCAAGTCTGTTTGTTAAAACTACATTGGCAATATGCTCAGAGTCACTTCTAACAGGCACACATATTTCTGAAGGATACAAGAGTAATTTTTTCTAAAAATTCTTCCACAAAAAAGAATAAAAGAAGTGACACCTAGTTCAATTTCATCCTCTCCTTCCTTTTCCTTTGTATGTCAAGGGATTAAGTGCTATTCCTTTAAATACAATTGAAAATGAAAATTCATGAGCTCCTCAAAGCTGCTCAACAGGCCACTCTTGCAGTTAGATGCAATCTAGTAACACAGGAATGAATAAAAGTTTAAGGATGCCTCCATGATGGGAAAAGCCCCATCACTATAATAAAATTTAACTGGTATACCAAGGGACATTTCAGTGTACTGAGCTGCAAAAAGCTTAGTATTTTTAAGCAGCAGCATCCAGGAACTTATCAGGGAGGATATTTCCCCCTTTTTATCCAATAAACAAGAAGCTACCTTTATATATTTTTCATCTCAAACTAGAAGTTAAATATCTTCTCTATAAACACCTAAAAATTATGTTGGGGTAAAATACTGCTGGCTTTCCTACCTCACAATTCTTATGATCCAGAATCAGTATTGAGCACCTCAAGTCATGATATTAAAGTCACTGAAGCTAAATGTATATAAGGTTGGACCCAGAAATTTTATTTTCTCAGTGCAAAAATCCTACAGAAATACACTGTTACTATGATCTGCATAGTGAGAGAATACATTTGCACTAAACTTTCTGCTAGGAAGATTCAGATTTCCCTCTCTTATCCATGATAAAAAGAGAGAACTCAGAATTATTAAATGAAATTGAATTAGGAAAAAAAGCCTCAAAGATTCCTGCTAAGAGACACTGTAGATGTATCATATTTTGCTTATTAAGCTTACACTAAAAGTTTATCATGAAGGACAGAAGGAAAAAAGGTGGGATCTCTTAACATTCCAAACACTACATGTGTCAACATGGCTCGTAGCCTGTGAAGTAGAGCACAGCAAACCACTGACAGTTTTATCAATTTCCTAATCTGGCAGTCCAGGTCATCTCTGAGGCCGCAGGCTCTAAAGAAACAGCAGCAAATATCTTCTGAAGCATCAAATGTCTCTATGGAGTGCAGCTGAATATTAAAATAAAATTCTGCATCACCATCATGGTGCAACTGATATTCAGAGCTTATCTAGAATATCATTAACAAAAGCACCAAAATGGTTATAGTCTTTGCCTTCTAATTTCAATTCATCTTTGATAAAAATTTTTAGACATTGAAAGCATGAGATAAATTTTCCAAAGAGAAAAAGAAGAGACACACATGGACGTGCATTAATACATTACAAAAAGGAGAAGTATTATTTGTTACAGCACTTGTTTCTTCTACAGAATACTGGGCAGTTATTGAACAGGCAGCTAATACAGACCCAGGTCACAGGGACAAACATCTCATACAGCATCCATTACCCACTGAGACAGAAAAGGGGTAGGATATGGAGAAGCTAATACGAGACATATCAGAACCTGGGATGGGGACCTAAAACCTCTCATCTCTAGCAAAATAAATACAGAATCATAGGTGATGGATTTGAAAACTCATTGAAACCTCTGTATATACAAAAACTTACTGTGCTTTAAAGAACTAGTCTAAATGTTTCATTTTTCATCTGATTATCTGTACTGTACCCAGAATTCAAAACATTTAAGAAAACAGCATGCATCATATCAAAATGATACTGATACTATATTACTCTGTGGCAACTTTGTTAAACAGAATAAAAGGCCTACACTTCAGTAGTGTGGTTTTCTGGCTTTTCTTTTTGTGTTTTTTGGGGGTTGTTTTTTTTTGTTCTTAAAATAGGTTCCCCATTAAAAAAAAAATATCCCAACTTCCATGTGCTTCATAGCTTTATTACATGAAGCAATTAACAGTCAACTCAATAACTGGAAAGTGTATGTATTTGGGAAATTATTGCATCTCAGAAGGAAGTAATTCTCAACCTGAAGTTAGAAGATAAAAATCACACTAAGACAACTAGAGTAAGCATTATGTAAATGGCAGATTCTGTGCTGCTTGACTCAACACTAATAGGTTGATTTATCAAGAAAGATTAGAGTTCACTAAGCACAGTTCAGCTAAGTGATAGCTGAGGGGCATAACAACTGACAGACACTTTTCTTGAGTAATATAGTCATGAAAAGAAAAAGCATAACAGAAAGAAGGGAAACTAGCTATAAAATCATGCGACACTCAGACAATAGTGTAGTCTTTCAGTTACAGTGACAGAAATCCTACTGCTTAAAATATTTACAATAAATGTAAAGCAGAGCTTGGGAAAGTCATGGCAGATTGGGAAGAAAGAAGAGAGAAGGGGTAATTATTCAGCCTCATTAAATTTTTCATCAGAAGCAGCAAGCTATCATAGTTTGAGCATTTCCTTTTTCATTAGAGTGCTTTTTAATATTGACATCCAACCAATTATGTTCAAACTAATTCCCAGAATACTGTGAGAATGCAGCTACTTTCAGAAGTTTTTTCCAAATTAATGAACTGCATTATTTTTTCATTAGGAGCTGCAGTGTGTTCTGAGACATACAAAGTGGGGAACAAAAACCACCCTGAACAGAACATACTCTCCAAAAAGCTCTTGGATTTCTTAATGAGTTTCTATCTTCAGGGAGCCTTCTTCTTTACTTTAAAACTTCAAAATGAAAAGCAACACTACTACTTCAAATGGACTCCTTGTTTATAACCAACTGCAGATGAACTCTGTCAGTCAGCTCCAGACTCCAGTGAAGTGATGTAATACAAAAGCAAATATCTTTTTCTTTTTTAATTGCCATGCTATGTTCATGTTCTATACTTCATATTTTGTGTTTGTGTTTTTGTTGATTTTTTTTTCCAGGTGTGCTATTCATTAATCTGTTAAACTACTTTGATAATATTCTGAAGATTTAGTAAGTCTTTGCTGATAACTTTTTTTTGTTTTGTTGGTTTTTCTTTTTTTTTGTTGTTTTTTGGGGGGGGGGGTTTAATAACTTTAATTAGGAAAAAGTTAACAGCAAGGAAATATGTTATCCAAATTATTATATTAAAAGCAGATCATCTTTGCTTTATGCATTCTTAATACATTTTGGTTTTCTTTTCCAACATAACTCTCTGGTAACATTTACAGAAAAAGGTGATGAATGTCTGTCTTAAACTGAAGAGAAATCACAAGAATTAATCGCATTAGCAACTAACATAGGCATCACAGGACTGAAAATTAATTTTTGCTCTTCCTTTTACTATTTTATCTTTAATTAAGTTTTATCTTTTCATCTCAAATTCTCCTTATATGTGTATTTTGTTAATAAATCTCTGCCTCTAGGAGTGATGCTCATCACTCTTAGAGGCTTATACAGACTGCATTCCATTCATAGTATAATAATAAACTTTCTGGATAAGAGTTGCTGAAAAAAATAAATATGTTGAAATATATTGATATATACTAAAGATCGCCTTCAATTTACTACAGCAGCAAGGTTATTAGTTCAGAAGATGCATATACAACCTTTACAACAGATACACAAGCTACTTTAGAAGCAAATTATCTACCATCATCTTTCTTACAATGGCTTGCACCCAAACTAGTATCTATATATGAACAGTAACAAGACATAACTGAACAGAGACACGGGTTCACTGCTTCATATTATTATTAGAATAGAAACAGATGAAAGATCGTTCATCAATATGAGCACATCTATATTCTATTTCTAAAGTGAAAGTGTTGAAGACATTATGTAAGCACCAGATTTTTTGTTATTTTGAGAGACGCTTCTTCTGTTTTCATGGCAGCAATTTTAGTTCACTGAATTGTTACTTCACTTCTAATCAGCAATGTCCCTTTATATGCAACACTTCAAAAAAACATACCTATCTTGGAAAAATCTACTTCTACATCCAACAGGTAAAGTATTTACTACCCAATTTTAGCTTTTGGATCCTTAAGTCTATTACTTTTGTGTTGAGAGAGAAATCATGCAGTAAGTTTTTCAGGGGAAAACTCTGAAATACATAACCTAGCAAACTGAGTATTTTCAAGGGAAGGCATTTACTGAATAACATCCTCAGAGCAGTAGTAATATTTTTTTGCAGAGCCAGCATAATTTTTGTCTTTTTTATTATCAAAAACCAAGTTATATAAATATAACAAAATCAGAAATTTAGAGTTCCTTCCATCATATGTAATTGGTAGTACATCTGATAAAACAGCTTAATCTGTACTATGACAAAAGAACAAAGACTCAAATATAATTACTACATATACTCATGATCTTGATTTATTCCATAAAGCTTTTAAAGTATATTGAACAGAGAAGAAAAATGAAATATTTATCACTAGTAAATCACCTATACAAATCTGTCATGTTATGCACCTGGCAGAGTTTCAGAGAACTCACTTTTGTGTAGCACAGCCCATAGATTTCTTCTGAAGCTCCCTACAAAGATATGGAAGTACAGCATAGAAAATAACCTGAATTTCCTAGCTTTATGGTTCAGGTACTCAAACTATTGCCAATGTGATGACATTCATATATCAAGTTGAAATATGGAGACCTACAAGTCATTCATCCACATCAAGTTAAAGACTACAAATCTTCCTTGTATGCTCAGTCACTTTGTATTAGTCTCTCCCCTCTTCCTTTCATGATCTGCATGGCACCAAGAATGTCTCACAGGAAGAAGTAGGTCTTTCCAATGCTGCTGTCTTAAAAAGCAATGATGGACATGAATTTCATTTATGAAAAAAAATCTAAATATTAAAAATATATTATTTTATATGATATTTTTATACATGGTATATATAAGTATATATAAATAATACACTTCTGTTATTAGATGTGACCACAAATGCAAACTGTGCTACTGAAGGCCTAAATAACTTGCTGTTATATGTATTTTAAGGTAGTGCCATTGGATCCATACAACATTGTTCAGTAATGTTTTAAGAACATCACATGTATATCACACATGCAAGCAAGCACACACAGGTATGTGTATTGTTGAAAATGTCATATGAAAATAGCTTCCGGACAGATTCATTAAAAATGTTAGTTAAATTTCTCTATCTTTTCATACAGCAATTGCTTCCTTCTCTCAGCCTTCTGAGTTTTTAATTTGTAAATATTTTTATTCAACAATTTGTAAATATTTGTATTCAACAGAAAATAGCTGATGGTTCTTTGCCCATGCTTTTCAGGTTTGTAGTCTCCATTCATGTTAGCTACTTTCTTCCTGTTTCCTAGATGTCCTAGTCTCTTCCATGACATCTAGTTTTGCCCTCACAGGGCAAATATTGCAAGCATGCCAAAGCATTGGTTTTGGGGAACTGTATTATAACTATATCAAAAATCACAAGTCTCAAAATTACTTATGTTTAGTTTTTCAACAGATACCTACAGAAAACATACTGAGATGAATGTTACTTTACAAAAGAGGAAACAGATTCCAAATGTCATCACTAAAAAACACTTGCAGAGCCGACACTGGATTCAAGATCAAGCCTCTCTCTTTTTTTTTTTTTTTTTTAAGATAAGTTTTTATGTTCCCTATTGCAAGATGTAGCAGTCTTACTGTAATGGCTTTTACCCTCTGCCTCTACTTGTTCCTGTAATCCAGGCATTATTTTGACAAAAAAAAAAAAAATCACAAGGAAATCAAGTAAAGCAGAATAAAATTAGACAAAATACATCACAATGTGCACTTGATTCAACTTGTCAGTAGAAAACTGCAAAACAATCAAAACTTTCCTAAAAGATCACTTGTGTTATGTATACTCAAGCACATTCATATGAAATTCAAAACAAGGGTTCTACTACATGCAAACAAAAGGGATGACTGCCAAATCTGTGAATATGGAAATGCTAAACAACATTTAAAAACATTCCTCTTACTGTTGAGGGCACTTTCTCCCCAAGAATGCATTTTGGAAGTACTCCACAGACAATACTGCTTCCAAGGATTTTCATAACGTTGTTTTCCTATGAAAATAATTACTCCGCTATTATCATCTAGTATGGTATCTTAGTATCATCTATCTAAACTATTTTTGGTACTTGAAATTATGTGAATGTTCTTTTAGAATGTTAATAATTTATCTTTGCATCTTTGTAAACAGCATCTTTAACAAGTCTTAATTATGTCATTTCGTATAAAGCAGTGGTACATAGGAACACTAGCAATTGAAGAGAATTCAATTGTGCTAGGCACTGTACAAACACAAGTCATTATAAAACAATCTCTCTCTGTTCTATTCTTTATTTCTCTAATGACTTCGTGATAAAATAGCTATTCCCCAGAACACATGAGGAGAGTAATATTATTGTTCACTAATATAAACATTTCATTTTGCATAATACAGGAGATAGAAAGTAATAACGTACCTCATTAACAAATTTCTCATTGGATTAGCAGATGTCATCAATCTTTAAAATGTTTAAGTATGTCTCATTATATCAGAAACCATTTCCAATTAATATCTTTAAGCTCACTTTATGCAATATAAACAGTCTACACAAAACAGTTACTTATCTTTCTCCCTCTCTCACAGAATACCTATGAAGAACTCTTACACAACAAACCTTCACTTGGGCCAGTCAGTAAGAGCTACGTCTAATGCCATTCCTTCCCTGAGTCCATGCAAACACAACAGATTTTCCTTCTCTATTCCACAAACATAAAATCACCAAAACAATCTTAAGAATGCTCATAAACAACAGTGTGAATTAAAAATAAAAATTAATAATAATAAAAATACCTACACAACAACAACAAACAAACAGCTCCTGTGGTCTACTGACAATTTCCAGAAATGTCAGCTGCACCAAAAATGTGTAGTGCTAATTAATGGTGAGAACGTGCTGATCACTACAGTAAATGTCTGATGGATTTGTGTGAAATCCCAGACATGGATATGCTTATCACTACAGCATTCACAGGAAAACAGTAAATAAAGGAATTTCTAGGGGAGATTAATTTGTGCTAGTGGTACCAAAAGTGCTTATATTAACTTTTGTTTGACTGAGATTTAATATCCAATACAGTTAATTGTAGTCACCTAGGAAAACTTTTACCAAATAATGTGATTTTTATTTTTTTTTTTTTTTTTTTTTTTTTAATAATTTCCGCATACCTTTCGCATATTACACCCCCCCTCTTTTACGACTCCCCTATAATTT
>JANIJG010021689.1:0-19732 GCA_024611175.1 Megaceryle torquata
CCGGCGAGGACAGACAAGACGCCCCACCCCGAGAGAAAGAACCTACTTTTTATTTTAAAAAAAAAAAAAAAAAAAAAAAAAAAAAAAAAAAAAAAAAAAAAAAAGGAAAAAAAAGAAAAAAAAGAAAAAAAGAGAGAGAGAGAATGGGAAGCGTGGCAGGAAGGTGGGGGAGCGCCGGGAGCAGAGTCCGTATTTGGCTGTGAGATCGCCGCAGAGACTAAAAAAAAAAAAAAACCAAACTAAAACTAAAAACTGGGGGGGGGGAAAGATGGAAAACGCTGCGCTCAGAGGCAGCGGGACCCTGGGGGCGGCGGGGCCGGTCCTCTCCATCCCGGGCGCTTGCTCGGGACACTCCGCGGCAGAGGTACCCCTGCACAGGCTCCGTCTCACCCCTCGCACCGCGGAGAGTTGGGGGGCCGGGCGCGCAGCGGGCCGCCCCACGCCGCGCAGCCATGCGGACAGTTCCCGAGAGCTCGCACCCCGACGGTGACCGGTGGCTCGGTTAGGAAGCAGTGCTGGGGAAACAGGGCGAAAGAGCTCTTCCCCCGTCTATGTGTGTCCCCGTTATTTCTGTCTTCTATCACCGTTGGGTCCGCGACGTTCACCTGGGCCGCGGAGGAGGGAAGCAGCTCCGCGGCGCAGCGAGGAGCGGAGCCCCGCAGGCGTGGAAAGGACCTAGACTCGGTGCGGGCGCTCCGTGCCGGGCAGGAGATAGGAGCAGGAGCATGGCAACGTGTTACAAATTTATAAGCATTATACATATTTGATTTACACCATGATATGAAGTTGTGGTTTTTTTTTTTTTTTCTTTTCTTCCCGAGGATGCCCCAAACCCCCGTGTTCACATAGATTGAGCAATTCTCAACACACACTGTAATAATGAGCTTTAATTCTCTATCCAAGCAGAACTTGAGCAATAATAATAAGCACATCAGAACAATTTGTTTACTGTGGCATTGCACAGGCTGCAGGGTCCAAGACCAGCTACAATAAACGGTAAAAAACAAAGGAAACTCTATAGAACAGGAAAAATATTGCGATAGAAACGTGATTTTGGCTTTCAAGGAAAGAGGCACTTGACTAGCATTTTAGCTGGGATATTTTGCCCTTGTTCAAGGTATGTAGTTTTAAATACTTTCTTTTTATTCCCCCCCACACGTTTCTTTGCTTGTCTAACGTTTCTCTTTTGCCCCCAGGATTGCGTTTAAACCTTGGTGTAGAAATGTAATTTTGCTCTTGTTTTGTTTAGGTTTTTTTTCTTTTTTTTTTTTTTTTTTTTTCCCCCCTCTCATCCTGCCGGTTCAGCCCTCTCTCAGTTTGATAGAAACTGAATAGCTCCATCTCTTCGAATAAAAAATACCTGAGTTATTATTGAAATGGCTTTCCGTGAGTTGCCATATAAAGGGCTGAGAGCTTCCCGCCTGTTGTGTGGATGGCAGCCTGCGAAGCTCTCCTGCAACCTGGTAAACGGTTGCACCTCGCCTTCTCCTGAGCATTCGCCAAGAGCGGGCTGAGCCGACTGACACGGGGCACCCCGGTTTGTGCACCCTGGCGAGCTAGAAACTTGTTGTAACAAGCGGGATTAGTGTGCGGGAGTGTGTGTTTGGGGGGATTTAATTTAAGATGCTGCAAGAAACTTCTGTGAACTGAAGCGTCCTAAAGACAGAAATTTAGCAGAAAGATATCATTTCCCCTCGTGAAGAATCCCACTGTAGCCGACTGTATAATAAGACTATTATTTTGAATGCCGTAACCTTGTCTGCTCCCCCCCAAGTGTTTGTTTTTAAAACAAACCAAAACAAACAACTCTTGCTTAAAAAAAAAAAAAAAGAAAAAAAAAGAAAGAAAGAAACGTACAGCTATAAATAATTTCTTTATACCTTAACTTTGTATCTGGGCTTTTCTCTTTATTTATTTTTTTTTTTCCCGAGGACTCCTAATGCTATTAATTTGTCTAAAACTTTATTCTGGGTTGTCTGGAATTATTTCCCTTCTCTATCCTTTAAAACATTTTCATAATAAGCGTGACTCCGGACAATGTTTGATTTGTTTTTCTCCCCTCATCCCGGTTTAGACTGAGACATTAGCTGAATTCCCTGGGGGTGATTGGATGCAATTCGCTGAAAGTCGACAGGCACGTCCTGGATGTTAGAAATTCACTTTTCCTCAACGTGACAAGGCTGAGTTCGATCTACAATTGTATTTGAAAGGGCAATGAGCGGAAAGATCTCCCATCATTAAAGCCTCCCTCTTCTTTAGCAAAATAACAAGATACTTCATTTGCACACAAACACTCAGGGAAGTAAAATAAATTCCCCAAACCCCGAACGACCCGCGATAACTCTTTAATAAAACGCTATCTCTGCATAATTTGGGAGGGGGGGACACGACATATCAAAAGGTATCGGAGGTCCCCCAAAGCGCCCATGTGATCAAGTTGACTTTTTACTTAAAATCTTGAATAAGATGTGAGTTGTAACAAGGGGATTTGCACTTACTCCGTGACCCTTGTAATTGGATTAAATATAGACTGAGACGTACAAAAACATACCAAGATTGACACCTGCCAACTGGACTTCCTTATGATTGATTGTGATGCTTCGTGCTGGCAACAATAATGAAATAAATTGTATGGATAAAACAGCACATTTGTCATTTCCGTGCCATAAGAGAGGAAGGCAGCGTGTTAGGCAAGCTGTTATCTGACAGGCACGAACAGCAGACACAACTAAAGAGCTAAACAAGGATTCCAGACATTGACAAGACAAATTATAACTTGTCACAACCTTTTTAAATTCAGAAGTTTTCAATTAACATATATATTGCTGTTACATATAAGATCGGGTGGACTTAAAACATAAACAGCCAGGGACGGAGGGCGTCGGGGGGCCGCGGGAGGCTGCGGCGCCGGCGTTTGCTCCGGCTGCCAGCGCTCACCGGAGCCGCGGCCCCGGGGACGACGACCCGCAGCCACCCCGGGAGCCGCCCCACCACCCCTGCCCCCGGGGACGGCTCTCAGGGCAGCGGGGCCGGGCAGTGGGACAAGCAGAAGGGGGCCGCTCCCTCACGCCTTTGTCCGCGCCTGTCGCCCGGCCGCAGTGCGGAGGGGTGCGGAGGGGAACGGAGGGGCGCGGACGTGGGAGGTCCGGCGCAGGTAGCGCATCACCTCGCAGCGCGCCGAGCTCCCCGGTGATAAATCACCGTCCGCTCAGCCCGAGTAGCAAAAGGAGGTCGGCGGCGGTGTGTCCCGTAGGTAATTAATTTGGATTTATGGTTCCCGGCAGCAATTCGCGGCGGGATGAATGCGGTGCAGGCGGGTTGCCGCGTTCCTCCGCGCCCGGCCGCACCCGCGTAGCGCGGCCAGCTCCATGCTTCCGGCAACGAGCCTCGTTGGTCTGGTCTCTCTTACTCCGGTGCCCGCCGGGTCTGCAGGACCCCTGCGGAATGGGGAGGGGGAAAGCCCCGCAGGACCCCCTGGCGGGACCAAGGCCGGAGTTGGGACCGGTGTGTCCTGCTCCCCTGAGGGCGTCCCCATCTCTCGGCTCCCCACAGCCACTCGTGACCGGGCTCTCCCCAGCCCGTCCCGGGTGTCCCTGCGGGGAAAATCCACGGCCTGATAAAAAGGGTGGTGTCCCCTGCGGACACACACACACACACACACACACACAATCGTCGCACGAGGACTTGGGTTTGGGCTGGGGTTTCCAGCGTGCCCAAACAGGCGGCGTGCCCCACCGGGGGATAGGGCCGGCGCGGTGGGTCGGTGTCCAGATTTGGGTCATTTGGTGCCCGCCACGTCCTTTCTGGGTGAGCTCTGCCTTTTCTGGAACGTTGGGAGGCTCGGACCAGAGTCACCTGCCCTAAACTCCCCAAAATGCCAACAAAACAGCCGAGAATTTTTACCTAGGATGTGGTGCGCTTTGCCTGAGGAGATGGTGACCTGACCGGGCCCGGCCCGGCCAGCATCCTCAGGGAGGGTAAAGAAATCCCGACTCTTCCTTAAAAACTGTCGGGTCCCACTCGAGGGGCAACTCCAGCACTTATACAAATATTTTTTCATTCCCGTTTCTTTTGTCTGAGTCGGTTTCTGCTGGGTCCGAGGTGATGAGTGATAAAAGCGCAGGGCTGCAGCAAGGCGGCTCTCCTGGCCATCGCTGGGGGCAGACATAAAGGACCCCTCCCCTCAAAACCCCGAATCCCAACTTGGGGAAAAAAAAAAAAAAATTCCAAGGCGACCTTTCCATTTGCTGTAATTACTGCCAAACTCATTCCTCTAAATTAAATGCTGCAAGTGATTTGAATCCTTGTAAAGCAAAAACCAAGTTCCATCGAATTAGTTGTAGCCTGCCTGCTTTCCCCAGTGACTGCATCTATTAACATTATAATCTCAAACACCATTTTTTATGTAACACTATTGTTAGTAAATCAACTCCTCAGGTCCACAGAGACGCTGACCCCTGGCAATTCAGTGAAAGTGTAATTATCTCCCCGAATCTTGGACAGATTTAAGAGATTACATTTCAACTAAATCTATATCAATGCTAATTTTTTCCAGACTCCAGGTGCTAGGCACTCCGAAATGGTGTTTCTGCCCAACAGAATGGGTTACAATGAGGAGAGGGCTTGCTGTGTAGAGGGCCAAAAGAAATGAAGCCCCACATAAAATTACACCTATTTTTTGCTACAAAACCTGGTTCTTGTATGGCAAAGTTAAACAAAGCAGCTATGCTAAATTAGCGTTAAATAAAGCCTAGTTTAATGCTCGGTTACAGTCAACTGGTGTATATTTGATGGCTAATTGTCTATCAAAATTAAAAAGAAAAGAACAAATGATTCGTTATAAGAAGGTGTTAAAAGCTTCGACAAAAGGACATTTCACAAATATAATATCTGTGGATGGCGAATTGTCCTTTTGAACCTTTTTTAATGTACTAAAGGCCTGGGACTCCCTAGATAGGAATAAAGGAGAGGAAAGCGCTCTTTTATTCGGAAAGAGCCTCTTTTAAACTAGTCGCACTAATAAAATGGCAAGGACAATATTCCGGGAGGAACTGGGACCCGCGTTGCTATGATTTCCGACGGCCACTTAAATAAATAATGCCTCGGCAGTAAAAAGGCATTTAAATGTTATTTGGTTTGCGCTTAAAGAGACCTAACCGCCTTCTCGGTGAAGAGGAGCTCTCACTTGCAAATCAACCAATATCAGCAGGGGGAAAACAGTATTTCTAGGGCTGTGGGTTTGGGGACGGATCCTGCCTCAGGTGCCCCACGGCCAGGCAAGTGCGGGGCCGCCCGCCCCGCATTTATTTCTTTATCAGAGTAATGGGCCAGGAAATATTCGAGGCAGCGGGAGAGCGAGAGGGGGAGACCCGCAAAAATAAGAGGAAAAAAAAAAAAAGGTAAACCCACCCACCCAAACAAAAACCTCCTGTGCGAAGTTAATTAAAGGGGATAAAGGAGAAGCGGACGCTAGGGCAGGGTCAGACCCGTCGGCTTCGCGGGCGCGGAGCCTTGCGCGGTCGGTCTCCGTGGGGAGGGAGCGGGTCCGCGCCCCCGCGGAGGGCGTGTGGGAGAGCCGGAGCATGCTAGAAAGCCCCGACTAAATCATGCAGCAAGAACGACAAACCGTCTGGAAAATGGACCCATGGAGCAGCAAGAATGTACTTTTTTATCTTTGACAACTTGTGTCCTAAAGAAACTATCTTGAAGATAATTGAAATGATTACAATTCATTGCTGTTTTACTTTGAGTAGGAACAGTCAAATAATGAAATCTTAGTAATACAGAAAAAAAAATTTACATTACACCACTGCTAGAGGTTTCCCTTTTCTTTCTTTTTCTCTTTTTTTTTTTTTTTTCTTTTTTTCCCCGTATTACCCTCGAAAATGTGTGCTTACGCGTAATTCGGGACTTCATTGCATTATTCATATTTTCGAGGTTATTTTCCATCCCCTCCTGCCCTTTCTCCTTTAGTAATGATCTTCTCTGAAACTTCCAGGTGAGGGATAGAGTCTTTTCTGAAAGGAGAGTACCCCAAGAGGCAAGAAGGGACTCCAAAACTAACCGGGGCAGCTACTGCAGCCAGGTGGTGGAGGAGATGCCCCTGCCCCACAGGAGGATTTGGTTAATCTCCCCCCTCCTGCAACCAGAGGGGGATTAATCAAAACTTCTGCTCAGAACGGGATGAGCAAGGGCTGGGCAGGCATGGTCCCCCCCGTGAGGGTCTGTCCCACCTGGGGCAGCAGTGATAATTAATTTTTTGGAAGCTGTTCAGGGGCTCAGTTCCTCCTTTATTATTATTATTGTTATTATTTTTATTATTTTCACTATCACTATCATTATTTATTACTTTTATTATTATTTACTGTTTTCACCAGGAAAATATTTCCTAGAAGCTGTTGTGTGTCCCCAGTGATGGAAGGGGTTGGCTGAGGTGTTTTTTGCCAGAGCTTTGGGCTGGAAGAGGACAGCAGGGCTCACCTGCCCTGTGAAATGTGATGGAGCCAGTGTGACCCTCTGCTCCAAGGTCCTCCTGGTCCCCCCTGGCTGCTCTCACAGTTATTGGTCATGGCACTGCCTGGGATGCCCGAGCCCCTTTTCGGCATCTCGCCTCACAGATTGTGTGGGAGGCAGCTTGCCTTTTAATCCAAGTCAGAAATGGACCAGGATACATCCTTAGTGCAACTAACTGTTTCTAAAAAAAAGACCATCTGGTAATTGTCTTCCTTTAGATCTTCCCTTAATTATGCTTTTAATTAAAGATGGTTCAAGGCATTGGACCACATGAAGGGCAGTAATTACAAATTACATTACAAACCCAACAGATGTAGCTCTATCTGCTGGGAAAAAGGTACTGGAATAAAATTTGACTAAACTTTAGGATAAATTAATCCGCTGCCTTGAGAACAGAAGCACATTTTTTATTATGCAGACTCTAGCCAGGATTTAAGTTCTCTGTCATGATTGTTTTCATATTTCTTTGACATCTATTGATTTGGAGGCAGCTGCAAGGCTTTGTCACAAGAGAGAAGAGCAGTCACAATATATTAGCTTGATGGCATAACTCGAATATGAGTAGGAAGGATAGAAACATGACAGGGAGCCACGTGACCGAGAGATGGGTCTCCAACAAAATAAAGAAATTAATTTTTAATAAAAAGCTTTAAAAATACCACAGCTAGTGCAAAAGCAAAGACAGAACTTGTTAATTACCGAACGTTGGAGCCTCTGAAATTTACCCCTGAAGACTAGAAGGGGACAAGCTTTTAATTCCCAGTTAGGACTTAGGCATTGGGCAGAAGTCACAGGGAGCAAAGACCCTGCATTGGGTGCGCTTGGCTGGAGCCCACCCTGCTTGGCAGCCAGCCCCAGCCTTGGGACATTAGGGCACCTGACTGCTGCGGCAGGGCTCCCCTTCCCTGCCAGGCGCTGGAAAAGAACATCTTGGTTTCCCCATGAACTGCTCAAAGGCAAAACTCCAAAACCCCAAGTGGAGTTAATGTAAAGCCCTGTTGGTGAGTGGATGCAAAGCAATGCAGACCAGATAGCCTCTGTGATGAGGGAAGGCAGTGCAGACTCAAAGATTTCCAGAGGGAATATCGCCCTACTAATCTGTGGTCACTGATGGCTCCAGATAAGCTACTTATAATGCATATTGCAGAGCTGCAGGAATACAGGCATATGAACTCGTTTAAAATGACCTGGTTCACAGGGGCTGGCTGGCACATCGTGAGGAGATCAAGAAATTATGGGCGTAAGGGTATACAAAACCCACTTCTGGTTCAGTGGATAAAGACATCATTGATGATCAAGAGGCTGTTTTCAAGTCTACCTCCAGTTCAAAGTATGCGCCTTTCTTACGTTTTGCCAAAATCCTGTGCTAAATGTATAACTGGGAGCTCAAAGTATTTGAGCAGGTTTGGGCAAGGTAGCAGAATTTCCCTGTCTGGGGGAGGCTGTTTGTTAAAAGCAGTCATTGAAGTCAAGCTGGAGAGCAGGGACAGTGAGGATTCACATGTCAGACGCTCCATCAGACCATTAAAAAGAAATTAAGTTGGGATGTTTTGTCTTCCCCTCTACCCAACTCCGCCTCTGTGGGAAAAGCACAACAAAAATCCGGCCAGCGTCTTGACATGGGGGGTGAGGCTGTCTCCCCTTCAAGCTGCAACACGGTCTGTGATGCCTTTGGCATCTCTCAAAGGTGAAATTGGACACAGGAGGCTTTGGGGGCGAGGCTGCTTGGAGTTCCCCCTTTTTGCTTGCAACTGCTTGCACCTGCACCCTTGAGACCTTTCTGACGGAGGGAGCAGTGCACGGGCACCCTGAGTGCTCAGACTAAATGCACACAGGGTCACGTCATGTCTCTGGTTTCCCCCTCACTCATGTAGACACAAATGGTGATGCTCTGCCCATCCTGGCTCAGGCTTGATTTCCATCATGCCTCTGCTTAGCTGAGCATGATGGGACCTGACCCAGCTGCTTTCAGCCCCAAAAGACACCACAACACAAACCAAAGACAGATTAACGCACATGCACAGCCCTTGCACCTGACCTCGGATCTACATTCACACTTTCACACACCCTCTGTTAATAGTGTCACATTTTTTGCCTTCTGAAGAGCGCTAGCCCCTGTGAGCATCTAAGCCATTTTCTTATGAATTTCTGGATTTCATTCTGTATGTGGTGAAGAAGCAGGAACATCTCCTCTTGGCTTCTCAGGGCCCTCGTGTCAGGAAGGTAGTTATTTTGACAGATGTCTTCAAATGCCTCTTAATCAGCTGGCTTTGGGTTTCCAGTAGTACTGTAATTTATGATTGCCAAGTGTCAGTAGGTATGGTTACACGGATACAATGTGCAATACATCACAGCTCCTAGACTCTCACTTTGTTTTAAAGTGAATGAATGTAACACTCCTCTATTTGTTCAAATTTTAGCCCTGTGTTTTGCTATCATTTCCTGCTTTCTGAAAGTGACCCTGATGACAAAATTCCGTATCAGAAATGCTGAATAATTTCAGGTTTAAAAATTATGTTACTGTGAAAAATACATATGCTGTCCAGGAAAACCTATGTATATAATGCAACTGGTCAATATAAGATTATAGATCCTCCTGAAAAGCTCATACTGCTTATCTATATTGAAACTTTTCATGTGTTTTTGCATATAAAAAAAACAAAAAAAAAACCCCCAAAAAACCTTTTACCCCAAATTGCAGTAGTGCTTTTACATCAGATACAATATAGAATATAGCTGTTTAGTGTGGAGATTATACAGTTTTATATATAAATTTTGTGGGTCTGCCTGGTATGTTGGGTAGGGATTTGAAGCAGACAGAAAACAAAGTATGTGGAGGAGGAGTCTGTGTCTTGAACAGAGAGTATCTCACAGCCATGATAGCTATTCACGTGTGAATCGTATCTCATGCAGTAATGATGTTGCATAAACGAGCAGTTTCAGAGGTGTAGAGTAGATGCAATAATGTCATCCTTTTTTGGCATAGATGAGCCTATTCCTTGGAGTTTCTCTGAGCTGATGTTGTCTGTAGAGGGTCATGAGTTGGGGACGCCTACGTGATTCACAGTGGCAACACCTAGCTCTGCAGGTCAGTGAAAGTGACCAGAATATCCTTCTGTAAGGCTGCCATGCACTTTGTGAAGCCATGTTTTTAAACACTCCTGTAGATAGAATATTTAATTTTTTCTCCAGTTTTAAAGACAGATTGTCTCAATAACACATCATTACAGCAAACAAAGGGTGAGAAAATGCTCTCTCCAAGCAGAACAAAGCAAATTTAACACTTCCAAAAAGCACTGACAATTACTTTCCTGGGCACAGTGATGCAATGTTTTTAAGGTGTAACATTTTGGAGTTCATGCCCTGTTAGATGCTTGTGTTAGGCATTGTGTTTGGGGTATACCTTACTCAGTGGTAGCAGCTTCATCTGAAGGGTGTCAGATATTGCAGGCTTTACATGGAGACTGGAAAACTGCCCACTCTGCACCTCTGACAGCATGCTCTTTCCAGTTAGGTTTGGGAATAGATTACAATTTGGGTAAAGAAAGAATATATATTGATATATTCATCTTAGAGTAAGTAGGGAAAGCTTGAAGCTGCTGTGGTGTTTGGAGTGACAGAAGTAGTCCCTGGGGAGAAGATCCAGGGTATTTGTAGGAATTCCTAGTAATTCCAGGGTATATCTATTATATAGCTTTTCAGTGTAATACCCAATACCTCATCTGGGTATGTATTAGGTCTTAAAGATTAACTGAAATCTGGACAATTCTTTATACATTTTTTTTCTTTTTCTGATTTTTTTTTTTTAAATCAAATTATTGTTGTCCTTAGCCAGGGAGTTGCAGACCATTTCTTGTAGACCTTTTCATTGCACTGTAGCTCAGTTATATAAACTATTGTGTAAGTGCATATGTTTGGAGGACTCTGTGTGTGTGTGTGTACACACACCTATAGACATAGTCCCTCAACTTTCTGGGTCCCTTGGAAAGAAAATCTCTTTTTGCTACAAGGACACATTTACCTGTATATAATCTGCTGTGGGGCAAGTATGTCAAAGGGAGAACACTACACATGCAAACTCTAGATAGAGCTGGACAGGCTTTTTTTCTGTACGTCCATTCTTACAAACAAGATTTACTGATTGGCACTGAGCCCAAATGCTCCCTTCACATCACCAACTCACCAAACCTGGTCTGGGATGGTACTTATGCTTGTACAAAACAAGTGGATTCCAAAACAAGGCAAATTTGGAGCAAAGCAGGAACATTCACAAATATTGAAACTATTCTTTTTTTTTTTTTTTTTTTTCTTAAATAAGAAAACGATGTTGATCTATCTGAAAGTGTATGGTTGTTAATTAGTGGTGTGCCCTGCAATTGGGTTTGGAAAGACCCACATGTGGTCCTGAGTCTACTCAGCTGGGCAGCATCAGAACACTCTCTGCCTGCATTAGCTTTTACATGATATCCCCAATGAAATCAGAAATCCAACAGCAAACCCCGTCACTCAGGGACTATGTATAGATTTGCCACAGTCCTCAGAGGACTAAAGAATCCTAAAATCAATGACTGGATTACACTGATCTGTATTTGTAGATGTCTCATCTGTGATAGATACAGTATTGATAGGTCGCTTCATTTTACTGAAGCATTTCAGATCACCATGTGGGAAGGCACAGTGGAGGGGTAATTACATTTTCTGGTGTGAGAAATACTTCTTAAGGAAGCTGAAGCCATGGCATTTGATATGACTGCAAATTGCTGCTACCTCCTGCAACATGTCTGAGGATACATTTGAGCATACATGTGATTATGCTATTGCTGTGCTATGTAAATTTTTGCAAGAACAACCATACGTTTCTGAGTCAAGCACTGGGATAGGGCAACACATAGAAGCTTATGTGTGTATGGATGGGAGATGTACATTTCAACTATTTGATGCTGTTGTTTCACTGCTGATTTTTCAAGGTACACATAGTTAATAATAAATAGTGTGATGTCAAAAATCCCATCAATAGTGAAATTAGACTGTAATATTTAATGTATTTTATGAGCAGCAGTGGGGGGATTTGGGCTTGTGGGCTGTGTATAAACTGCTTTTTAAAAATTATATTGTCAAATAAAAAAAATAGAGAATACAGAACAGTGAGCAATTGCTCTGTGCATCAAACATAGAATCATATTGATCTAAATAATATGTGATTAACACTAACCACATCTGGCAGAAGTGTACAGCATAGCCTAAAGCCAGATTTACACCTAGCTGTGGAAACGAGACTAAAGCTGTGTGGAGGAAAGCTCAGTCTCTCTGAGGCCGATGGAAGTTTAGGAATTGCCCTCCCTGTTTCCTGTCTGCTGCTTGGTGTTTTACTGCAGACATCACTTACTCGATCCACCATCTGCAGGTAAAAGGGACAACATATGACTCAGACATAGCAAATATTGCAGATTTTTCACATGGATGTCCAGCTTTCCTGACGACAAAGTGTTTTTCTATGGGTTTTCCATGAAGTCCTAGTATTCTGTGTGGTTTCTCTCCGAGTCACATTCCAAATCTCCCTATTTAAACAACAAATTCCCCTTTGCTGTCAGATTTTGACTTACAGCCATAACATCCTCAGATGGCTGCTTCAAAATCTGCTGTACAGTTTGTGCACAAACATGTAGCTCACATTTGTGAATAATTGCATGTCCCAGGCTCTTAAATTCATGATGGTGAAATGGAAGCTCAGGCATATCACTAAGTGTTGAAGTTCTTAGATAATAAGGAATTTACAACAGCTTTATCACTGATTTTTTCTTTCCTTGTCTTCAGCCATATCTTTAGTGATATTTATTGCATGTAGCCATATCCTTTGCATATTTGGAGGAGTAAATGAAGCATCTATGTTACATGCACGTCTCTTGAAGACTATGCCTGAAGCAAGCTAAAAAAGGATCTAAAATTAAGGGAGTTTTACATTTCCCCTACAAATATCCAAAGAATGACGCTAATAGTGTCAAATAGTGTGCTTTATAGTAAATAGGTATAAATAAATGCATTACTTTTAGATACTACCCTAACAGTTCCAGCTTGAATCAAACCAAACCACTGAAAAAAGTGGTGGTAAAAGCAGGAAGCATCACTGAGGAAGAATGGATGTTAAGAGAGAGAGGAAAGTCTAATGAAAGGAAACCCAATATTGACAGATCATGTAGAGCAGAAGGAGATGGGGTAGAAAAACACAGTCAAACATGGACAGAAATATGCTGTTGAGCAGGAGGAGGCAGCTACATAAGCCAGCTCTAATTTGTGTGATTTGCCCTTCCCCTAAAACGTAAGACACGCTTTCTTTAATGCAGAAAACTTTCTGGAGCCACACGCACTTGAGGGGAAGGACGCAAAGGGAACAAATGCAGAACCTTCAGTGAACTCTAAGGCAGTTAGGCTTGGGTTAGACATGAGGTGTTTTCTGCCCATCTCAACCTGAGAGCATGGGATGAAACCTGCAGACACTTCCAACAGTGCAAGGTGTCCCAGAGAAGATTTAAGGCAATTTCTTTGTAATTTGTCCCTGAGACAGACAGACAGTATTTTTATGTCTGTGACAATGGTCCTTAAGGGACCTTAAGGGGTGCTTCTACAGACAGTGCTCCTAAAAATACTCTGAATGTGTTTTTGCAAGAGATTTCACTAGAGTTCTGAGCTTCCCCTCCATACACAGTGTAATGGCTCTGCCTGAATATTTGCAGGATTAGGATGCTGTATCTTAATTATAAAGGGGCATCCATGGATGTTACTGATTTTTGGTTAAGAAAAATCTTTGTATATTACATCTAATGAATGCATGGTTATGGTAACAATAGAACAAAGCAGCCCTGGTGTTACAGAGCTTAAAAATGAAATGGAATCGGTTAGACTTGATACGCTGTTCTGCAAATGACTTTTGTCTCATTACATGAAACCATTTTATTTTACTGATACAAGATAATCCAAAGTAATAAAGACTCTCCAGATATCTGGCACTTGCTTAATACGAGTAATTTATGCCGACTGTGTGCACTCTGCTTTTAGCCACTATTCAGCCACCTATAAATCAATCACTTGAGGAAAGTCATTGAGAAAACTGCAGAAATGCATTTTTGAGCACAAATCTCTCACTCGGGAGAATGCTGAAATTTTACTAAGTAGATTTTATGTCCAGGAATAAAACATTGCATGCATTATTTTTGCACATGTTAAATTATATTTTATTGTCCAGCAAGGCATATCCACAAATATCCTCCTGTATATGAGAGGTGGTATCACAGCAGAGCAGGTCTGTGCCTGTGTCTGAAGGGGTCACTGAAAACTAGACATGCAAGTTCCCACACGGCAGCATAAGCCTGCCGAATATTAACAGCAGTTTATATAGGCTGCTTCAGTGCAGATCAGATGTAGCAAAAAATGTCTTCCAGCTTGCACATAAGCAGTAAAAATACAGAAAAATATTACACAGACAGCAGCTGCTTTTCAAACATTCATGCCATGGTCACAGTCATGTAATCATTTTGGAAGGCTCTTTGGTGATAAGTTCATAAAATGGATTAAAAATCCAGAAAAATGCAGTGTTAAATAGCATGGCTGTACTCTCCCAGGCACAAACTGAGGCACCAAATACCAGGAAAACACACCATTGCACTCCAAGTATTTTTTTTTAATCAAGGCAAGAAGGTGTTTGTATATGTTCAGTGTCCAGGACCCACTTGAAATCATCGTGCCTGATTTTTAAGCCTTGTGCCTGATTTTTAAGAAGCTTTGTGCCCCTGCTCCTGGGATGGGGAGAGGCTCTGGATCAGGCCCTGCATGAATGCTCTTGAAAGCTGTTAAGCACTGGCAATTTTAATTTGCTATGAAAGCTTGACACACACACACACACACACATATCTATATATGAAGTGTAATGGAATAAAAGGAAGAGCCCAGATGCTGTCTCAAAATTGTAAAGTGATTTTCTATTTTCACTCGTATCTGCAAAATATTCTTAAAATATTATCTGCATAGTGCAATCGGAAAGGGAATCAGTCTTAGAAGGCCTTAGACTCGTGACTGATTTCCTCTGGCAATAAGAAAACCTACCCACACTCCCAAATTTAAGACGAGTGAATATGCTCACAGAAATCCCCACCAGTCTCTGCCCTGAAGCCAGCTACTTAACTTTAGGATCACTTTTATTTAAGTTTCTTACACTTCAGCAAAATGCAGCAGAGCTTGACAAATTCATTTTGTAAGAGAAAGTCTGCTACAACTTGTTTGCTTTCTGGGTTTGAAATGGGGACACAGTGGAAAGCATTCCTAAAAAAATAAGATTTTTTTCCCCACAGTTAAGCTAAATTTTACAGGGACTGTAAGCACACAATGGTCTACACTGGCAGATACTAGCATTGGTTAAAAGCAGTATTGTTAAAAATCCTTGTATACATTTCAGGTGCAGTTCGGTTTTTTGGGCTTACAGATTTTACCTTCTCAGGCAAACAAAATGATTTTATTTTTGTAAATAAGCCATTGGAATTTGGTTTTGCATACAAAGTTACAATTACTTTTTGAACAAGAAATTATTATTAGAAACTAAAGAATTATGTCAGGACCTTGACATTGTAAGTATGCACTGTGTTGGATTGCTCAGCTCTCCGCTGTTTTTGACTTCACTAAGTAGGTAAAACCAGCAGTGAATGTCATAAGCCAAGGTTAAAAATCCAAACAAAAGTATGGGAAATGTGTTATTCCCAAACTCTACAACTCAATGAATACTTAAAAAACCCCTCCTTTCTTGGGTAAGAAGCAATATCAGCATAAGATCTGACTACAATTTTGTTCTAAAGAAAAAAATTCAGACAGCTGTTGGTGGCAGGGGCAATGCAAGGAGAAATGAGGTTATACACGGGTTCCTTAAAACTCTGTCCTTATTTTACACAGAGGGTTGTCTGCAGACAGTAGAATGGATCAGGCAGGACAGACACATGTCCTTGTAAGTTCCTGTCCTGAATCACAGAATTGTGCTTGAACAGCAGGAGCCATCACAGCTGTCCCCATGAAAAGACACATGGGACTCGTTTATGATTTAGGCTACAAATGCTATGAGGAGCCTCACAAAAAATGACTTAGAGTGTTGGTGCTGCACAAAAATACCCCAAATATATAGTGTGCCTGCCCTCAGGGTTCTGGGATTGTGGTAATTCAGAGTCCAGGGTGCAAGGCAGTTCAGGGGATGGGCCCAGCCCGGGAGGGTGCAGAGTTTGTGCCCCAGCCTTGAGGCACTGCCCACTGTGGGAACAGGGTGTGACTGGCACAGGTGTGTCCCACAGTGTGACCAGGGATGGCATGTGCTGTGATGTGACCCAAACTGACACATCCTGAGATGTGACCGAGGCTGATGTGTGCTGTGACGTGGTTGAGAGCAGCAACTGCCCAGGGACAGGGCTGGGACCAGGAGGGGGCAAGGATTATATCTGAGTCATGGAGGTGTCACCAGGTCACCTTGGTCTGCTGGCCCCAGTGGGCGAGGGTGCATCCTGGGCATTGCCCTTTTCACAGGAGCTCCTGGCCACCGCAGGGCGATGCTTCAAGGTGCCTTCTGAAATGGTTTATCAGGGCCCTTTCTTAGAATCACGGAAAGGCTATAAAAAAAGCACATTTAGGGGTTCCCTCCCTCTCCTACTTTTTGAGGTTGCCTCCCCACAGATGGACAGGACTTCATCTCTGAAGGAAAGTGGAGCTGCTCACAGAAGAGCCTGACCCTTGGAGCCAGATCCCAAAACAGCAGCAAGTACCACCTGACTCCTGAAAACTCACCAGAGCCAGGGGCACTGGCAGCTTGGGAAGATGCTGGCATCTGTGCTGGAACACCATGCTGGGCTGGGAGCATCCTGGTGTTTCAGGGCAGGGGGAGTTCCTCAAACTTTCACCTTCCTGTGCTAGAAGCAGGGGAGATGTGAGAGCTGCTGACAGGGGATGCTGATGTGGGATGTTGACGTGTAGTGAGGGAGATGGGACTTATCCTACCCATGTAGCATCACACGCTGAGGCCGACCACTACTCTCTGAGGCCAGAGGAGGCCTTCGGAGAAGATGCCCCAAACTGAGACTGACCCTGCAATATAGCCCTGCAATGTCACAGCTGCAGGCAGGCACTTTGGGCTGGGTGCTGGCAGCAGTGAGCCTTTCCTGGGATCTGGCTCTGCTCGATCCCCTGCCATGAGTCTGGTTTTGGCTGTTGCTGTGGTGGGAGCTGGTGTGAGTCCGGGATGCCCGGGCTGTCACCCTGTTTCGCTCTCACTGAAGCGCTTGCTGCCGCCTGCCAAGCGAGTGGCACAGGGGAGACAGTGGATAATGTGCTGTATTGTGCTGTCCCAGCACCTTTTTCTCTTCCACAATCTAACCATTGTGTGTGTTTTATCGCGATTAAACTCCAGATGAACATCAAAGGGAAAGAAGTTCATCAAAACAGGAATGAAACAAAAGGCCTTTAAAACATGGTTATCGTGCACCAAGCAATGCTTTTCAAAGGCAGAAAAGTTCACGTTAAATATAGACTATCTTACTGGCACTGCTTTAATGGCGAGAGCACCCAGGCGGCCCTCAGCGCCATCCGGCAGCCGGACTTGCTGCTGGAGCTATTACAGCAAATCCCTCTCTGTTTTCGAGGCTCTGTCATGCGTGGGTGCCGGAGCTGGCCAAGGCCACTGGTGTACAGGGAACAGCCAGCAACAGCCTGGGAAAGCACATGCTTTATTCATATGAGTGAGTGGCACTTTTCTGCTCAAAATATAAATAGTGAAGGGTTTTTTTCTAATGAAGTGCTCTCTAATGACAGTTGGGAGACTTTGCTTTTCCCCAGGTATAAACGCTGGGAACGCAAATAACCAAGAATAGTTTTGCAATTTACAATCATGTTTATAAGCTAGAAACTGTGTAAAATGTACTGGTCACTAGAGAATTTAAAAATCTGTTTGCAGCTAATGCACAAGCTTATTTTTTTTTTACTAAAAAGCAGAAAAAAACCCCCAAAAAACCCCCCAAAAAACCCCAAACCAAAAAACCAAAACCAAACAAAAACGAACTAGTGGGAGAAGGGGTGAGGGGGGAGCTGGTTATGGGATTAGCACTTCTTGCCCAGGGAAGGCAGGGTGGGTCTCCTTAGGAAGAAGTCCATTAGACATTAGATAAGGTCACATTCCAAGAATGAGCTAGAGGTCTGATCCAAAGTCCCTGGCATCTGGGACAAGAAACAGTGGGATTTTAAACTCAGAAATAAATATTTATTATTCACTTTTTTTTACATTAAACCAGAATATTTTTTTGTTAGCACAAATTGACATCTTCTCGTTTCCCATTTAATAATTGTTCCAATGGGAGACAGCACAATAAAGTGGAGTAGAAGGTGAGAAATGTTTCAGCCCTCAGTGAAGTGAATAAAACTCACAGTCTTGGAGACAGTAAAGGATATTTTTTTTTAATATCTGTGGAGAAATACAATGTTTATGGATTTGTAGAGCTAGATCATGGCAAAAACAAAAGCAAATTTCCTTATTTACCAGCCCTGCAATCACTGGGCATGCTAAACTTGCAGTGAGGTGACGCTCATTTTGTGCCAGAGGGACAGCATATTGCACAAAGCAATTTTCATTCTCAACTCTAGGTAAAAAGTTTGTTAGCATGGGCTTACAGGGGGATCAATTTATTCATCCCAAAAGCTGAAGCCTGAGGATGATGAGCCATAAGCTCTCTTTTTCAGGGGGGAAGGGTACAGACCACTTTATCTCTTAAACCTATGAACTGTCAGGTTTTGTAGGCAAAAGGGGTACATTTGTTTATCTAAAACTACACCCCTGCTTTTAGTAGCTAGAAAAACTGAGGGCAACAAATAAAAATAAAAATCAGTACATCTTGTACTATCAAGAAGCCAGCCATGCCCTCTTCACTAGTTTACTTTTAAAAATTACCCATTCAGGGTATACATGTGCCAAAGAAAGCCACAGGTTGAGGGTCTTACATGGTGTGATCCAGACAAGGAGGATATTTTTTTGTAAGTTCATATAAAGATGAATGCAAAGATAATCCTCAGCTACAGAAACCCCGCAGGTTCCTACAAAAACCCCAAGAAAGCCTCTGCAAGAAGGGGTAAACAATTAACACAAATTTTAAATCAATGTGCTGTCACCTTAATAGTCAGTGAAGTCAGCTAAGATGGGTGTAATATGATGAGACAGTTTAATTCTTGTTATGACATTAGCTGCAGACTTTTACAACAGCTGAAAATGCTGGAGTGAGAAGAGTTTCCAATTATCACTGAGCTACGATACACAACTCTGGATTAGACTGAGGCATGAACAAGGGCTCCTCAGCCTGACAAGTAACATACAACAAAAGCTTCAGAAGTTTCCAAAATCTGGTATTTTCCCTTCTCTCTTCATGCTGATACACATGTGAAAAGGTTTACTTTAGGTAAAATAAGACCATTTTTAAGAACCTAGCAGTGAAACCATCTCCCAAGCTCTATGTGATATAGTATTATATATCATAAATCCAAACATCCAGGAGGTGAAGCGAACCAATCTGAAGTGATTCTGTTTTACCAGCATTAAGCTTCAAAAAATTAAAAGTCACCCAGGCTTGAAGTGCAGATAGACAGGTAATAAGCCATGACAGCACTTCACGGGAATCCACAGGAATAGGCAAGTAGGTCTGGGTGTCAGCCATATAAAAATGATCATCAGACCCAAAGCTCTGAATAATACCGCCAAGTGTGAGCATGTCAATAGTAAAGGCAAGCGGGCTGTGAACAGGAGCCTGAGGCAGTGGCGAGTTTCATGGATGGCCCGCCGGCTGGGGAGGCTGCGCCTCTCCCTCAGAGAGGGGCTAAGCCAGTCTGAAAATGCAGATCCCTGAGCTTGGAATGGGCTGTAACTCCCACGCCGGTGGGAAGGTTCTCCTGGCTAACACGGCCTGTGCTCAATGGCAGGGGATTTAATTTTTTGGGATGGTTTTGCCCTAGTTATAGTTCATAGCTTGGTTTTGACTGGTTTTATTTGGGTAGTTCTGTTTGTTTGTTTGGTTTTTGTTAGGTTTTTTTTTGGGGGGGGGGGGTAGGGTTTTTTTTGTGATGATGATGATGATTATTATAATTATATTATTATATTATATGTGCCCAACCACACACCTCCTTTGTGGCTTTTCTACAGTCTCTTGGGGGCAATTTCAAA